>JAZHYW010057243.1:0-16803 GCA_037355805.1 Ixodes ricinus | reverse complement strand
TGCTACTAATAGCAGCGCCACTTTTAAAGCAGAATAGTAGGTTTCCATAATATTTGCGAGTACTAGCTGTTTTTTTTTAGGTTTTTAATAGTAGTCAAATCTTGGCTAGGTTTCATGAAACATGGAGAGAGGCATTTTTATTGATAGACATGTATAGCGGATATGCTATAGTTTTCGACTGGCATTTAGAGTGAATTTTACGGGCTAAATAAACTTCTCGAATATAAAAAAGTGGAAGGGGAGAGGGGCGAGTCTGACTGAAATGTTGCGCTATGATTCATTTTTCATCACTTTTCTTTTGTACCCATTGTAAATGGAGACCTCTAAAACAGAAGGCTCGATGTTCTGTCGGTGCTCTGTTTTTATTACAAGAGGCAGTAATCTGCTCCAGTATCAAAAAGGAACTCTTAGTCATTATCAAAGATGGACTCTGACGCGATGCAACTGCTTAATTTTCGAGTGATTTGGCTGCTCCAGACCAATATTGTGACTGCGGCCAAGGTCAAATGCACAGCTTCCATCACCCCCAAGTCGGTTTTATCGAGGATCGGGAGCTGTTAAACCCCAACCTGTTGCTGTCCTTCAGAGCAGAAGAAAGAAAAAATAGCAGCGACCTTTCACTCCTACAATGCACAAGATAGAGTATTTAGGGAGCGATCGTTTAAAGTTGTTTAGGGCACTTTGGGGAGTTTAAGCATGAATCTCTGGACAGATGTTCACACGGAAGGACTCAAACAAAAGGGCCCACCTGGAGCTGGCCATGCAGACCTACCTGGAGGTGAAGAGCAGCAGAGACCAAGTGACCGGAAGCCTCGAGCTGCAGCTAGGGGACTTCAGTGACCATTGAAGAGTGGAGTCGGCACATTCCGGGAAGAAGAAGAGAACTGGACTCCCGAATCTTGCAGGTGCCCACGCGGTAGCCACGTTAACTTCATTGCACTACCGTTTACAAGCCAAGCGCCGTACTTATTTGAAGCTAGTCGCGCTTGGCGCCGTTTGTAGAAGATTCCACCAACACCGCCAGAAGTTGGTTGCCCCACGATGAGGAAAGCGACTCTCCTTTGTGGGAGAGTAGCCTCGCTCTGAGTTGTGCGGCACAAGCGCTTCTGCAAATTGGCGATTTCTGGCTCGCTGAAACTGCCGATTAGCAGAAGTACCATTTGAGAGATGATGCAATAAAGATGTTCTGGACACTGGGGAACATTCATTACTCAATTGTTACTGCACTTTAGAACTTCCATTGTTGGTGTTTTAATGGGGATCAAGCTTTCAGGAACCATGTCATGTAGTATTAAATGAACTGTGTGCACAGCTTTGCTTTTTTCTGGGGGGAGCAGTATAGACTCATCACTTTTGTTGGAGTTAGTTGTAATACTGCTGCATTTGATTGCCGCTTAATGGTATAGCATTTTATACTGGGGAAATATGAAGTATGTGTATGCAATAAGGTTGCAGTTGCATAATGAGTCTTTCCTATCAGCATAGACCGCAGAATTAAGAACTGTATTGCACCAAGTGCGCACATGCAGTGAGTTGGTATTTCCACTATTGGGGCAGCTATTTTCGTCTGCGCTTATAACCGCCTCATAAATCACTTGCACTGTTGACTGTGCCTCCAGTTTAAAAAATAAATTTATGCTAGAAGCTCTTGCATACATAGTTTCTCGCTGTACGTCCACTTGGCACGAACATAATGGGGAAAGAGGACGCAGCTGATGGTGCTTCTGGCCACCACTGGGAGAGGGTGGACTGAGGTCACGGCCCAAGCCATGTACCAGGAGGCCAGACTTAAAGCGAAGGCAATGCTCAAGTGTAAAGGGCACAGGTTCTCAACCACTGACATTTTGGGAACCCCTGGATCAGTGGAAAGGATGGGGAACCTCATCTCCACCAGGGGAAGGGGAGTTACTAGATTGTTACACTGGCAAGTCAACTTTCTGAAGCTCTGAAACGAAGCATACTCAGATCCTACTTACCTGCGCACACTGTTTTGTTTATATAGCTTTCTGGGACAGTTGGCATCAGCAAAAAGTTTTGTTAGCACAGCTTTATTTACGATCGAGCGGCTTCGGGGATCACAAGCGGCGACTTTGGGGACCCCAAGGGTCTGCAGAACACCACATAAGAATCCAGGTAGTGCCAGAAGTGAACACACTGGTGTAGTGGAAGGCCATTTGAAGCGTGAGCTACACTGCCCCGAGGTTGGAGCAGCTTTGCTAGCTGGCTCCTGGAGAGCCGTGCTGCGCATGCGCAAGGAGCAGTGACGGAACGGGCAGGACTGGCATGGCGCCTAGGTCAGTCCCCGATGCACGCCGCGCTCGCGCACCCGCTTGAGATTGTGGCTCGTGCCGACCTGTTGTTCTGTTGCGGCAGCTTGCTTGCTTGATTACATAACACGGCCAGCGCACAGCTGGCCACACCAACGACGGGCATCACGAGCACGCCCCAGCGGAGGACCGAGGATTAATTTGGACCGCTCTGGGGATCTTTTGACGTGCAACCGAAAGCTCGGTCTGCACGGCGCTCCTCCGCAAATAAGAAGATCAGAGAAGCTTAACTCATCGGATCCCGAAGCGGTCACATAATGCGTATACCGTGTGTGCCATTGGAAGCAGCTAGTAAGCACCGATAACCGGGCTCATCCTATACTGCATCAGCTTCCCGCCCGAGCCGTGAGCCAAAGCGATGTGGCCGGAGCCAATCACGCTAGCTGCAGCAACAGGTCACCCAGCGATCTCGCCTCTGCACTGCGAATCACTCCGCCGCGTGCCGCCGGTAATCCGCTGCCGCCCTGCGCTCGCTCGAGCATTTCGTCTGCTGCGCGTGTATCAACGGTATCGCCTGCTACAGGTTTAAAAAGTTGCCCTTTCCGCGTTCACGAGGGTGGTCACAGGAGATGCCAGTATCAGTAGGCAATTTCTGGCGTCTGTGTCCGAGCTTTCCACCCGTTTGGAATTTTGGCATAGTTTCGAGATGTAAATACAGATTGCAAGGTGCCCGATGACCCGGCCGTGATTAAGATGCAATTAATGCAAAGGTGCAATGTTTCCTTATAGTGTCTGGATATACTCAGGGCTCCGAGGCGCAGTCCTTTCCACCAGCTTCTTGGCGTTCAATGTGATCGCAGGTAAACGGAGTGCCCTGATTTCGCCGCAGCATATCAGTGAATTGTAGTTGCCCGACGCTTTTCGTGTTTGCAACGCATTCGCGGTACGACGCGGCCGGAGTCTCCTGCCGAATTTGAAAGTAGACATTTATTACGACCTCTCGCCCTGACGCTCAAACGTGCCTTTGCGAAAGGATGTTTTGAAGCGACTCGGTGAGGAAACCAGCGAAGCACATGATTGGGCCATTATGGGAACGAAATCACAAAGAAAACTGAGCGCTGGCAGCCGTGTTGCCAGCAGGATGTACGTGTTTTCTACAAACCACATGCATTTACATATATTAATAGAAAACATAAACTTCAAATATTTCATTCTTTAGTTTGCAATCATTCTCAGCAGTACATCTGGAATATTAGTGCAATGTTTACGCACAAAACAGTTATCGTAACAAAAGATTACTTTGCAGACTACTTTGTGGTGCGTAGGAATGCTCTTCTCGAAGTTGCGAACCGTCCCTCAGCCTTTGGCTGCGCTCGGACGGAAGCTGAAATGAAGCATAGACAACCAGAGAAAGCTAAGAATTAGCAGCTGAACCTAGCTTGTACTATTCACGCATATCCTGGCATAGCGAGCTAAGCCACTGCAATTTTTCTTAATAGACTCAATTTGCTGAAAAGGGGTCCTATCGTATACAGAACAGTAAAAGTGGACATCTTCATGTGTTGACGGGTCCCGATCACCAGGTATTGCGTTGTGCCAATCATACCCAAAAATGATTTGGCCAATCTTAATATAGACGTAATTATAGAGACTAGGTATTGTTTTGCCAAAGAAACGAGAGTTTTTTAAATAATTTAAGATGCAGTGTCGTTTTAATTCGTGCGTATTTCTCCATGAAGCGAAATATTTATTTAGCAAAATTTCAACTTCGTAAATAATTGAAAAAAAAAACTTGTTTGCAAGTGCTTTACACAAAGCTGCAAAGAAAAAGCTGTTGCCCAGTTTCCTCTAGGACGGAAGAATGACCTACAGGATCCGAGCATTCTCGCTAAGGTCTTTGCTACACTTCATCCCTACTCGAATAAAAATACGAGTCAAACCCGACTACATTGGAACCCGTTCACGTCGAATTATTCCTTATATCGAGACAATTTTTGTGCACAGTAATGTGACTGATAATTAGAGCCCTGCGCGGATAACAGTTTGATTATCCGATCCGCATCCGCAGACTTTGTATCCGAACCGCATCACGCAAGCTTTTTACATTGTTGTATCCGATCCGCTTCCGCATACTTGTATCGGTATCCGAACAGCTTACGAAAATGTGGAACCACATCCGACTACAATGCAGGCATTCATTGTATACATAACATCAAGCGTGAATGAAAAGAAAAAAATACAAATAGCATTTTTTTAAGTTGTTCGCTTAACTTTGTACAAAGTAATCTTTAGGTCATTATTCAAAGGGGATGTAATCACTATCATTATCAGTTTCATCGTATTTATATTAAAAAAAGCGATCAGCCTTCCTGCGACACTGCGCGTCGAAGAACAATGATCTCTGTTATGTGATTGTCCTAGAGTCCATGACCACTCTGCCCGGAGAAAGTCTTCCGCTCTCTTCCCTGCCAAAGTACTAGTTTCTCGGGACGATTGTGCCCTGCATTGTTTACTTTTTCTATAGATAGCATTTTTGACGAGATGGGATGGCCTAACTGAGCGATCTTCAGAGAATCGGATCTTACTTAGGATCCCTGCTGCTTGGAGCGCGTCTAGTGAGGTCTTAGTGAGAATCAGATCTTACTTAAGATCCCTATCGTTTCTTCGAAGCGCGTTTTATGGAAATACGTTCGTGAGGCAACTTTTCATGGACATACATTTCATGTGGATGCAGCTTCAGTGCCGGGCTTCGGCACCTTTGTGGGCACATACCCCTTAGGCGTTTCCATGCGACAAGCACTTCTTCTAAGCCGCTAAAAGCCAGTACGTGGCGTCTACTAAGGCGCTTAAGCAAACCGTGCCCCCTCCCCTGCTATGTCGAGGCTGCAGGCGCTTAAAAAGTTTGTTACTGAAAATAGGCAGGTTGCTGCCGCGATAGCGCCTCCCAGATGTTTTTATGAACTGCCCGGTGAAATTTAGTTGGATTCCAATCCAAATGCCACCAGAGCAAACTTATTAGATCAGATTTGGCGGATATCCGCATCCGCAGCTCCCGACATCCGCATCCGATCCGCAATCCGCCAAAATTTGTCTAATTTTTATCCGCATCCGCCCGTTTACTGTGGCGGATATCCGCGGATATGCAGGGCTCAGTGATAATATATCCACAAAAACTATGGTTACATCGAACAAAAATAGCAGTCGCTACGATATATCGAACTGCCAAGAGCGCCGTTGTAGCTCTGCAAGCTGCTTTCCCCAACGCGATCGGCGCATTGGGGGAAAGACAACTTACAGAGCATGACAACAAATTAGCGTTGTTTGGAAAAAAAAAAAACTCTTTTGCGGAGGGAGCGGGGGAGGGTGCTCCTTGCTCCCCTCCCTCCGCAAAAGAATATTATTTTTCTTCCGAGCAATTCACGCGGCCGCCCGAAGAAAAAAAAAGAAAAAGCCAGCTTGCTTTGTTAATTGCTTTTCCCCAAAGCAGCCCCTGCCTTAGGGAAAGCCAACTTGCAGAGCAAAACGGCGCTCTGCAGGAGAAGGTGCTCCTGCTCGGACATGCTCCGTGCTCTCGGCATAGTTCGGCGCTAATGCGCGAATATAGGAGGCAGCGGCCTCAACATTTTGGAGTCCGTCGATAGCATAGAAAAATATCGTTATAGCGGAATGCAATGAAGAAAAAGCAGCAGAAGATGCAAGACTATTTCATTGTCAGGAGAAAGTGGATTTTTGAGAGACAAATTCATTAAAAACTTATATCGAACTACACGATTTATCAAATTCCCATTTTTTTTGTGAGTTCGATATATGCGGATTTGACCTCGTTTGAAGTGCAAATCATTGGGTCCAAAGTAAGTGTGGGTGTACTTTTTTTTTTACTTCTATATCGACCGGGGCTTCTCGAACCATCTTGAGGAATGGCCATCTGCCTCGAATGGCAACGAGGAAACTTGATGCGGTACTGATGCAGCAAAGCACTGCAGAAGCCCACAGACCTCGCAGAGATGCATGCTAGGGGACATGGCATCAGTGGCTCGTGTCTTCCAAGACATGGCTCTGAAATGGGAAAAGCAGCCGAGGAAAAGCCTGGGGAAGCCAGTTTGAGAACCCACGGTGGACCAATGTCTGACGTCGCAGTGGCACTGCTGTCGGCACGCGCGCAGACGCTTCACCTTGCGCGAATCTGGTTTCTGCACACGCAGTGCCCATACCTGGTGTGGGCTAACACGGGATTGTCTGCGTACAATGCATGTACAAAAATTGGCTGTCTCTTTGGCGTTTCACGAAAGTGTTCTAAATGCTACACCTTCGCGTTCAAGCAGTCGCTTTATTAGGTAGAACTCCCTTGGACGTGGCTAAGGTGTTCCAAATGCTACGCATTCAGGGCGCTCTTTGTCGAGTCCGCCGAAATGAGTCTGTCACAAACGTCATGCGCCGCATTGATTGGATTGTCCGTGAACTGCCGCTCAAACTGCCAGTGGGCCACCACGCAACGGCGACCAGCTTCGTCACTGCCGGGCCCCGGGCCCGGCACCTGTCGTCTTGCAGCCTCGTCCCTCGCTCTTCTATTTTGCCTCGGTGTGCCCGACGCATAGCCTGCAGGCGAGAGCCCTCGTAGTGCGTGTAGTCCACTTTGCCGTCCCCGCTCCGAGAGCAATCGCCGACCGTACGGTCCAAGAGCTGGCCTTTGCTACAGATTTAATCTGAAGGTAGATTATCTAATTTGCGCTATGCAACCTGTAAACTCCCTTGGTCAGACGCGTGCGAGGCTCAGCAGAGTTACGGAATCGCTCGTTTTATTTACAATTGCGCGGAGACGAGTCGCGTTAACCGGGGTGGCGTGCGTCGGAAGAACCAAACATCCGGAGGTGGAATTGGGCCGGGCGTCTCGGCGGTGGGCTGGCCTCGCGCTTCAGAAGTCGAGGTCGTCGTCCGGGTCGTCTTCTTCGTCAAAGTCGTCCTCCCGCTCCATCACGTACGAGATCTCTCCGCTACCGCCTGCAGAGGGCGCCCTGGAAGGCAAAAAATCTGTCACTCCAACCTCGGTGAGAGGCATTCGATCTGTCTCTACCGGATCTGCCCTGAGTACGAAAGCCCATTTTGGAGGAAAGAAAAACCATAAGCTGCTTTCGGTAATCACTGGGGATCGAGCATCTTCACTTGTACAGAAACTGACTGAAAATAAGCTCCAAACACATGGGACACAGTAAACTTTACTTCTGTCTACAGTCAACGTTTTTAGATCGAAGTTGGTTAACGAGCTTCCTAGAACGATTGACGCCTTTTCGTGGCACATCCACTCGGTGGCGCTGGATACGCTATTGGCTTAAAGCCCTCGATGAAGGCGTTTACAAGCCGCCAACCATTGTTATGGAAACGCGCTGAGACACGTGCCACGAGCGGGTGCTCTCGTCGCCATTTGCTTTCGAGGGCCACTCCAGACATGGCCCTCGTGTCTTGAGGCGCATTTGATGCTACTTGCCAGACAAATGCAAACGCATCGGAGTGTTTTATATCGGCCATCCCCATGGACAGAAGTGGCGGAACGGGCAAAACGTTGCATGCACACTGCCTGCAGCGGAAATTGTGGTTTTTATAGTAAACAATTTTCATTCGAAAACGGTTCCTCTCCATTGCCCGCAGAGGCATTGCCGCTCATGGTGCTAGGAATGCTACCCACTCATATTTGCTCGCGTGCAGGCAACCGAGAAGAATCATTTCCAAGCAACGCTCTTCCACGTAACTTGTCAATTGATGGATCTAAGAATGTCTGTCTAAGCAGATGTTATACTTGCATGAGTCTTTATGAGAATGACTAGAGAACCGGAGTACTGTTCCTTGACCTGGTCAATCGATCCGAGCGTGCGGAATAATCCATATTAAATAAAAAGTTCAAATCGGAAATTCCCAGAAAACTAATAGTCAGAAATCGTCAGAGTTACAGCTTCTCAATTCACTGGTGTGTCCCCCATACACGAGATACAGACTTTGTTCATCTCGCACCCATACAAGTAAAGCCTCTCGCGCCGTTACACACTTTGCGTAGCGTCTAAACTCGTTCCTAGGATAATTTATCCCCCGACCTGGTTCTCCGTTTATTTACCGGCGAGTGGTATACTAGCGTGTGTGTAGGCTCGCTGGCTCAACGTCCCCAACTCGAGACGAACGAACAGGACGTCTGCCCCGCTCGTGCCACAGTCCCTGGGAGGTGGTACTGTCGCAGAGAGGAGCTGCTTACTTGAGGTAAGGCAGGACCAGGCCGTCCCTGGCCTCTCTCTCGTCCCCGGTCAGTCGCAAGTTGAACGTCAGGTTGGCAGCCGGGTCCGGCTTGGCCTGCGACCCAAAGCAGTTCCGGTTTCGGATGGCACTCTCTACAGTTGCCAAAAACGTAAGGAAGGAGGAGCCACCTGCCCCGCCACACGAGGGCAACGTCGAGCACTCTCCATTTCCGGTCTGACCGCAGCCAACCAAGCGGCACCAGAAGTGCGTCGTCTTTGTGCGTTTCCCATGACCGGCTAAACCAGTCGGGCGCATAAAAAGCCTAGGATCGTGCCGCATTTGCTGCGCGTGATTGGTTTAGCCAGTCGTAATGACGATGCACTTTTGGCGCTGTTTGACTGGTTCCGTTGGAACGTGGGATGCGGTCTGACTTAAAGGGTAACTGCAAAGAAAAAAGTGTTTTTTTAAACAGTCTAATTGAGACAAGCATGTCGCAAAACAATTTCTCCGCGAAAAAAATAATTTTCTTCGGCAATATTTATTGCGCGAGACTGATTTTAGTTTGCGGCTACCTTGTCCGTTTTAAATTGCACGCCACAAAGTTGGTATTATGCATCACGGAGTTGGCTATTATACGTCACAGAGTGACGTGCGATAGCAACTCTTCTCATTGGCTAAGAGATTGATTGACAGCTTAGATCTTGGTTGTTAAACCTTTGTTATATGTTGTAATTTCCTTTTGAGCGGCATATTTTTACGTTTAAAGAATAACCCATGTACATAATGAGAGTTATTATTTTTTACAAAAGGTTTACAAGACGGGCACTTCCGTTTGGATTCATAGCATAACAAAAGCTTCGCCATTCTTTCATGGCCGCCGAAGTCTCTGCTTCCGCCTGTCTCGCCTACCTCGACTAGTCGTTTCGCCTAAGTGATCAGTGTTTCGTGTTGACCCAGGTGCTTGAGTGAGACTTCCTGAAGTGAAGTAGTGTGTGTTTAGCAGCTGTCGCAGGTGTTGGTGATAGGAAGCGACGCGGGGTTTTGGCTTTCATAGCGTGGTTTGTTACTTTCGTTTTCTTGAAATATTCTCTTTGCTTTCGTAGTGCTTTTCTTTTTTTTTGCTTTCTCAGCGCTTTTCTTTTTTAGCTTGCGCGTGCAAATGCTGACTTTTTGGAGATGTCAGCTCCTGTAAAGCAACACCGTTGTTCTGTAAAGTGCTGCCAGATGAGTGATCGCGACAGCGAGTCTTCCAGCAGCCATGCTCGCCCCAAAAGATGACAAGCTGAATGCTATTTGGCTGGAGGTAATCGGGCGTTCGCGTAGCGACAAACGTGTCCAGGTATGTTCTCGTCCTTTCGGTCCGGAGGCCTTCGAGATTCGTCACCGGGTGGTGCACCGAACGTCCACGACTGAGACACGGGGCGGTTCCGACGCTTTTTCTACCGAGCGCGCCGAAGGCTCGGAAGGCTCAGGCGGTGCGCCGTCTTCGTTGCTGGCAGCCGTCCTCCGCGGCGTATCTTCGTATGGCCGAAGACCCAGTTGCTCGCAGCTGCCAAGAAGCTGACGCTTCCATTCAGGGTCCATTTTGTGCGCAGTTTGCACAGAACACAGAAGCTACAAAAGGCTGTGGTACGACGCACACAAGACGCACCGGGAGCCGAGACGCTGCGTACGTCGTTCAACTCCGCAGCCAAGTCAATCCAAGAGCCAATCCGAGATTGAGGGGCGGGGCATACTTCTTCTCCAAGTGGGCAAAAGAGCAAGAGTTTCAAATGTGGAGAGGTTGTGACTTTGACTAAATTACGTTCTGTGGAGTAAATATTGCTAAAAAAAATATTTGTTTTCGCAGAGATTTGTTGTGTGACATGCTTGTCCCAATTAGGCTGTTTAAAAAAAAAACTTTTTTTTCTTTGCAGTTGCTTTTTAATATGGAATTTATTTATTTATTCATTTATGCACATACCTACATCGCCCAGGGGGCATTATTGTAGGGGGGTTACATGAAAGAAAATACATGACAAACAAGTGAAATAACAAGAAGACCTAAAATAACATAGAAGTTCCAGATACCTATTGGAAACAAAAGTTTTGTAAAACTGAGAAGAACATGATTTCAGGAGAATCGACAATTGAGCTGTCCAGACGATTCCACTCGGAAATAGTATGGGGAAAAAAGAGTGGGCAAAAACATCCGTTCGGCAGTTAATTTCTCGAACTTTCATCTGGTGATCCGTTCTTCTTGATACGTAATTTGGTGCCTGCATATACATACTTTTATCGATTCCGGTTTGATCATTATAAATAGCGTAAAATAGCTTTAACCGTAAAAATTTTCTTCGTTGGCAAAGGAGACTCCAGTTAAGTAAGCTTTTTAAGTTACTGATGCTCGAACGAAAATCATAGTTACTGGTTACAAAACGAGCTGCACGGTTCTGGATCCGTTCCACTTTATAAATTAAATTATGAAAATGAGGGTCCCATATTGCACATGCGTATTCCAAAATTGGTCGCACATTTGTCGTATAGAGTGCCTCCTTGAGGGACACTGGCGCAGTTTTGAAATTGCGTTTAATAAAGTTTAGAACACCGCTTGCTTTATTAGTCACGTAGTCTATGTGCTTATTCCAGGTCAGATCAGATGAAAAGTATATACCTAAGTACTTGAAATTGTTAACGCGATCAAGAAAGTGATGACCCAGATGATAGCTCGATAAATGAGGCTTACGCTTTCTGGTAAAACTAATAAAACAACACTTTTTTTTGTTTAAACTCATTTTCCACTTCTCACACCACGCTAGGACAAGATCCAAGTCATACTGGCCCCTCTCCAAGAAACACCCGGGGACGAGAGAACCTTTTCGAGTTCACACGCTGGGTTGGAGTCTAGTCTCTCACCGGCGTCCCTGCTAGTCCTAACTTGATTTCGATAGGCAAAGCCTGCATAGACGCAATTTCAGACACTGCTGGCAGCTAAATTCTCGTTCTTTCCCGTTGTCTTTTTGCAAATCGTGGTGTATGTATTCTCTCGAGGACAGTAAAAAGCACCGTACCATGTTTAAAGCAAAGTAGAAGCATATAAACTATTTTCTTGGGCGATTCGTGCGCAACGGAGTGAATGCAACTGGAATGTTTCTTTTATTTTACGACGAGTTTTATAGGCAATTATGGGGTTTCAGATTTCAGTGGGGGGGGGGGGCACCCTGGAATCCAGCCGACCCTATAATATACACATGCATTTTGATTCCACCCTCCCCCTCTCCACCCCGAGTCATGCACCTCCCAGCCACCTCAACCCCCCGAACAAATTCCTGGCTACGCCACTGTGTTACACTAACGCTTTGTCGAACCTTTTGAACCCTGCCACGGTTGCGGTGCAAAATAAGTGGATTCAATGACGCCGCAAGACGTGAAGGTGAGTTTGGATGCATTATATACTCAAATGAATGAATAGCTTCACCTGTTGCAATGAGTTTACGCTGCCACAGGTACCGTTTTGGTTTACGTTCATATTCACAACCATGGCTGCTGGCGGTAGCTGCCGCGACTCATGCACAGTTGCGGAGACGCAACGACAAAGCGCGTGATCCTTAAATGCGAGGGTTCCTTAAATCCCCATTCGTCGTGGTGCTGCACATACTGCGTCAGGTCTATTAAAATAGCTGCGGCATGCTTCCGACAGTCGGTAACTCCGACTTGTTAAGAGCACTTGCCCGAGTTAAGCAGTGTGTGCAACAGCACAGCCGTGTGCAGGAAGACGATTTGAACAATATAGCATCCTCATCTTTGTCCAAATTCCTCTGAATTACAAAAGTGAGCGAAACCATTGAGAAAAGCAGCATCCATCTTGAGGCGGGTGCCATAGGCGACGCTCCCTTGCACTTGCGAGATGCACTTCGCTGTTAACTTATGTTCTTATGCCTGGATTACATCCTCCACCCCAAAGACGCAGGCAACTTTTCTTTGGGGCATTTGCCTCCCCAAAAAATTATCACAGTGTTTCAACAGACAAAAAGTCACAATGATATTGCAACGCGGCCACAGTAGAATTTTAACGTTTGTCACCATTGCAACTGGGCCCATACTGCTATGGAGGGCGGTTTCTCACCAGGGCGCAGCGCCCCTAGTATTGCTCCGGAGCGCCCTCTGGCCAGCCGAACAGGACTCTGTTACATACTACTAGTTGTAATTACCTATGAAAGGTAACCAGCTCAAATTCCAATAACTCTCTAAATATTCAGCGACATTGAGGTGTGCCGCCATTGCTGACCAATGGTTCAGTTGTGAACATAAAAAATAACGGCACAATTCCATCTCAATTTATGCCTCTACGCGTGGCAGAGTCTGATGCAGTGATGTTAAATCTAGTAAATCAGCGTGAATGATTTAGCTCTTGCCATTATAACAGATACAAGTTGCCCCAAAACCTAACTACCCATTGCAGTAATAGTTAACTGAATTTCCATTGCAGCATATTGTGGGAAGTATGTAGTTACTGAGATTGTAGTTACTTTATTATTTTAGAATTAGTTCCTTAAGCCTCGTTGCAATTGCCCAATCTGGTGGGACCCTTGAGGCAGTTATTTGTGTGGTTGGTGCACCACACACACTCTCACCACTTTGTCGGCTCTAGAAACGTTAACAGCGGGGCAACTCACCACTTCCTTGGCCACTTTTTTCTGCTCCACTTTTTTAATGTTGGTGATGGTGAACCCCGCCTCCACGGTGAATTCTTGTTCCTATGGGGAAAAACGGGCTCGGTGTCAGCTTCCAGTTAGACCACTTTTGTCGGTGTCATAAACTGTAGGTTTTTACAGGCAGCAACATTCAATGGTAGTTTGTACTTTAACAATTGTGTCGGGAAGTTAGTCGGCCCCAAAGGGTGTTTGGTGTTTCTTCCGTAGACAAGAACTTTAGCCGCCGCTAGCCATCACCAAATAGCGATGCACGACCACACGCCGGTACGATGCTCATCCAGATCGAGCAGGGATTGAGCCCAGGATCTCCGGGTTCTGCAGCGCTGTGTCAACACACTCGGCCAGCGATCCCCCCTGTGTTCGGGCTTTCATTTCTTCGGCAGAGGAAGAGACGGGACAAAGCGGTGGAGGGCGCCGGTGTGTTGGTTAAATACAAACAAGGCTCAATACAAAAGCTGAAGGCACCAAAACATTTTCTAAGGAACTTTAAAATTTGTATAAGCCATTTTGTGACGCTGCCCCTGTCCTGACAAGTAGCCTTGCTGTCCCTATTGTGTATCTGGAAACTTTACAGGGTGGTTTCACTGAAATTCAAACAATCTTGTCGGGGGGGAGGGGGTCTTTAGATTTTTTTTAAATATATGCGATAGCTCTGTTCTTGCGATGAACAAAATTGCCCTTCAAAAAATTTAAAAGTAAGCTGTTCTATAGAAAAAAAAATCTGAATTGCTACAGAGTGAAACACTCCAAAAACTCAATTTGAATATTTCTCGAGTTTGTTTATTTGTTAAATTATTTAACTTACTTAGACTGCTAATATTTAGTTTACACTAAAGACAAAATGGCAGACCATGTTCACAAAATTTTTGAACTGTACATCTTTGATAGCTTATTTTATAAACAAATGTAAACTTGCTACGCCGAGCAACTTTGCTTGAAATTGTAATTGCTGCAGCAGACGAACCATCAACGCCAGCGACATAAAAAGACTGTCAGTGTGTAGCTATTAACATCAGCAATCTGGTGATGTGCATTTCATGTAAGTCATACTTACAAATAGATTTATATTTGTCTCCGAATTCATTAAAAACCTCAAATTTTTATATATTTGAATTCTGTTTTTTACAAAAAGGCTATTTTTAATTTTGTTTAAACTTTTTTTTATAGATTGCTACTAGTACGGGCAACAACAATGCAAACTTAATGGTTGACCTTTCTTTGTTGTATTCTCCGGACAGCCAGCTAAATAAGCACATTTTAAGCTGTCGACTCTCGTTAATTCAAAATCTCTTAATTCAAACTTGCGGATAATTCAAACTATTGTGCAGGTCCCATCCTATGCGTCTCTATGGGAAGAAACTCCTGATAATTCAAACTTTGCTTTATTCAAACAAATTTTCGGCCCCCTCGAGTTTGAATTAATTAGAGTCGACTGTACTTCCGAAATTTTGGCTCCAATGTGGTTTCCTCACCACAACATCCGCGGAGCACCCAAGAATGTTTCAACTCAAAATAGAAATATGAAATACCGCCTCTCTCTTTGGTAATTACCAGTAAAACATGCATTTATTTTCGTGAAATACAAATTTGAAAACAACATAGCGTGGTCGCGGAGGAAATTGTCACTGTAAACACATCTGAGAAAACTTTTATTTAAATAGTGTATAAACAGTTATAATCACTGTACTTGTTTGAGCTAAAGTGACGTGTTTTAAGGTAACTTTGGCCGAGTCGAGAATGAGTTTGAGGTTGCTTGTCTTAGCAACAAGGTAGAGAGGCGCTGTTGGAAGGCCGTTTATCTTCCAGCCAGGAGAGAGAAATCTTTTCGTGGGACCCTGCTCGTAAAACGGTGGTGTCGGCAGTCTGCGTTCACAGCTCGTACGAAAACACCTATGTAGCGTCATGTGAGAACCCGTGGGAAGACAACATGACGAGTGTCGGCACGTGAGTACAACAGTAAAAGGGAAATCTTTTCCGTGCATCTCTTTTAGGTTCAACTCCCTGTTTGTACACATTCCTCCCTGACTGATGGTTATCCTCCAGCAGGCCCAAATTTTATATTGGTCCTTTTTGTTCCACTCTTATTTATCTTTCTTCTTTAGTTAACAGCGCACAAATTGGTATTTTCAGCACCCTTTGTCGGTGATGCATATTGGTGTTTAAAATTTATGAAATACTCCTGACAAAGTTAATATACAGCCAGAGAGAGAGAGAGAGAACACGCAGCACTGAATTCACATTAGTAAAGTGCAGAAGCAAGTGAAAGCAGAAGGCTGAACTCTCTCAAGAAAGACACAGTTTGGACTTTCCAAACCTTGCACATTCATCTTCAAGCCATGGCAACTGCTTTTAGCTTGAAGGGAAGTTACTGTACTTTGAGATACGTAGGCGAAAGATGCACCCCAACAGGCGTTTTCGTCATGTCACCGACCTCGACGTAGATGCCTCGAAGAGGATCCTGCCCCCTTCAAAGATCGGTGGTGTTATGACGACGGATGTGCTCTGCCAGAACTGCTTCAAACATGCCGGTGAGCAACTTGCAACTCATGCTTCTAGTGATTCAGGGTCAAGCTCCCCAGCAAGCTTCCTCGAAGAGTGCCAAGTAGTCACAGACATCAACGCAAATATTTCTGCCGTTGCGATTGAAGTAACTCCTTCTGCGCATGCCGTCTAGGGTAAATCCAAAGAGCCGCCAGTCATACGTTGAAAGTAAGCAGCGGGACATGGAAGAATCTTACAGCCGCCAAATCCTGAGAAAATCAAAGCAACATCGCAAACGTTTCGGCATATAGGAGCGTCCGGAACCGTACCATGGATCAGGCATAAGTGAGGGCATTGTACGGTCGGCCACGCTATACAACACAGACGATGATCTCGACTGCTCTCGGCAGAGTCCGAACAAAAAAGACGCCGTTAAGATTGTGAGAGACGGGGAATCACAAATGATCGGGCAGCATTACGTGACAAGGTCAATCCGAGAAACGTACCGGCTGTTTCAGAAGGCGAACCCAGAGTCGAAATTGAGACCGACTAAATTCTACCCTCTGCGTCAAAAATGGGTGAAACTAAATCCCAAACAAACCGTTTGGTCATGTGTGTGCTGCACAAACTTTGATTTCTGCACCTCTACCCTGAACAACCTACGGGAAGGAGAAATAGCGAAGGAGGAGATTGTGGCTTTGTGCCTTCGCCCGAGACTTGACCCGAATGTTTGCGAGGCGAATGGAAGACTGAGGGCCTTTTGAGAAAACAATAGCCTGAACGGCTGACCACGCCATTGTTTCTCAAGAATGTGGTGTTGGCCAAGGAGGAAAAGAGGAACGACCGTGGGCAGACCCACTGGCCGCGTGCTAGAGACGGAACAGTTGGAATCAGAGGATCGACCTGGCCGGAGGCATTTCTTCCATGGAAGAAATGCCTCCCGCCATGAGCCTTGTCGAGTCCTCTGACTTCCAACTGTTCCGGCCTCTAGCACGCGGCCAGTGGGTCTGCCCACGGTCGTTCCTGCCCTCCTCCTTGGCCAACACCACATTCTTGAGAAACCATCGTGCCAGTCAGCCGTTCAGGCTATTGTTTTCTCAAAAGGCCACTCTGCCACCCAAATTCAGCCTCGCAAACATTCG
>JAZHYW010057242.1:0-10739 GCA_037355805.1 Ixodes ricinus | reverse complement strand
CCCCCCCCCCCCCCCCCCCCCCCCCCCCACATATACATACCATTTAGCAATAGGCAGTTTTGAAGTATATTTCAAAGCGCCCAGTTGAGCTGCACCTCACGCGACCCGCGAATAAGAAACATTTATTTCAATGTTACACGCTCATGCAACTAGGCCATAATCATAGTTGCCATCGGGTGAGTTTTGGTGAACTACACGTCACTTTATCGCGCAGATCGAGCGTGTAGCTTTGACGGCAGCGTTTGAAGGCTACGCAATGGCGCAATAGGAAGCAGCAAAATTTCGTCCATTTTGTACATGTATAATTGGCCTGCTTACTTGCGTGATACCGACAGAAAGTAATATATTGCAGAGATACACGACCATGCTCCTGTAAATAATATTTTTGTAAGGAAAAACTTGAAAGACAATATTGTCACCGAGCTTTACCTGTAGGTAAAGCTCGGTGCCAATATATTTTTTTTCTAACCTAGCTAACCTAACCTAACCTAACCTAACACAACCAAACCTAACCTAACCCTATACCGGTATAAAGTGCTGTTGACAATATTTTTATTCTACTCTTTTTTGTCACCACAGAAATCTTATTTACAGGAAGCAAGGTCATGTATCTCTGCAATATATTACTTTCTGTCGGTGTGAAGCAAGTAAACAGACCAATTATCCTTGTACAAAACGGACGAAAAGGTTGCTGCTTCCTATGGCGCCATCGTGGTTGCCTTCAAACGCTGCTGTCAAGGCTAAACGCCTCGCTCTCCAAGGCGATAAAGTGGCGTGAGTTCACCGAAACTCACTCGATGGCAAGTATGACTATGCTCCTAGTGGCAATGGCGTGTAACATTGAAATAAATGCGTCTTATCTCGCACGTCGCGTGAGGTATGCAGCCCAACTTCGAGGTCATTGGGCAAGTGACCGTCTAACATTGGGCAATAAGGCTGGACTGAATGACACTAGGGGGATGGCGAGTATCGTTGGCTCAACGACACTTGCGAGCGGCCGTGTAATTAGGACATTAGGGCACCGCGACACTTAAGGTTACAACGGTGATTCAGCACGAAGGGCAAGGGCGCCCCGCGGACTTGCTGAAAGTTACACTAAATTTGGTTGTCTAACATGGGGTAATGTTTATAATCATTAGCATGAAAGCCTGCATCTCGTACAATATGATCATAAGCCACACTAACAACCTTCCGCTTTCTTGACGCACTTGTC
Organism: Ixodes ricinus; assembly: GCA_037355805.1. NCBI lineage: Eukaryota > Metazoa > Arthropoda > Arachnida > Ixodida > Ixodidae > Ixodes > Ixodes ricinus. Next base: position 9,526 of record JAZHYW010057242.1, on the reverse strand, counting down.
AGTTTCTGAGAGAGAGAGAGAGAGAGAGAGAGAGACAAAGTAAGCTTAGTCCGGACTGGAACGCAGAGTATTAAGGTCAATTTGAACTCCGACGAATTCAGAAAGACTGGAGCTCAGGTCTCAGCGAAAGGCCAGATGAGGCGTTGCGTTGTACGCGTGAAATTACCTTTTTTCGAAGACTTCGAAACTGGAACGCACTGCGACCGTCGTTGTCATGTATTCCTAACTAGGCGTAGTCCTTGCGGTGTAGCCAATGCACCTTGATCCTTGACAGCACCTACAGCCACCTACGCCAGGCACACTTTTCTAACCCAGACTTCTGGAGCCACAAGAACCCTTACCGTCATGCAAAAAGCAGCGTTACTGTTTGGAAGTTAGAACGTACCTATGAAGAGCTTAGAATGTGGCCGCACCACGCTTAGACCCGTTATCCTTCGCAAACAGCCCCCAGCTGCAGCCTTCCCCAGTGTGAAGTGAAGGTCAGACCAAGCGACTCGCTAATGGAGAGCTCCTCTCTCTTTCTCGTAGATAAATAATGGACGATTCCGCGATGTCTATGTGCTTCTGAGGGAGGTTGTTGACGCGTGCCAGCGACACACGAAACTTCGTGTCTATCTTCGATAAAACCGTGATGGTTATCGGAACCAGATCGCTGAATAGCGACACTGGTGAAGGTGTCGATATGGCTAATCTGGTTTGCTTGAGGAGATAGGTTGCAGATGGGGTGAAAGAAAGAAAGTACGGTGATATAAAAGGTGAACAGCCGTCATGTGATAAGGTGTGTACAGTGTTCCAATGTACACGTGATCTAAAACCACACGCCTTTCTCCATACTTCGAGTCAACTTTCTCTGGCAATGAAGCCAAGGCTACAAAGCCGAAGCACGCCGTTTCACTGTGCAGCTAAATCTAGGTAAAAACAATTTGCGGAGGTAGCTTACCGAACTAAAAATATAAATTAGTCATTTTAGCTTCGATTTCACAATGTTACAATTGTATTCGTCAGGATATACCAAACTAATATCATTTATTTTCTTTATCTCCTTCAGGCTTTACCTGGTTTCTGTTAACCGGATGTTTCCTAATTCTCTGCGAAACAAACATCCGTCTTTCTGGTGCTCAACGCCGGTATCAAGGCATAACGTCACCTCCTCACATACACCCTTTCGTAATTGCTTTGCGTCAGTGTTGAACACAATACTCGATAAAAGTATTTAAGTTAGGTTACCTGCTTCATAAAGTATTTGAAATACTACTCTAGCTACTTTCACTGTAAAGTATCTTGAGTAGAGTACAAATACTTAGAAATGTAATTCAATTCCTTTTGAAGATACTTCCGCATTGCGTAATTAGTATCGACGTCAGTGACAACAATTATACAGCTGCGCAAATCTGGGTTACCAGAATGGTTTATTAGCGCTTAACAACACAAGACGGAAAAAGAAAATGACCGCATCTCCACGTGGTGAAAGATGTTGATTGGGGCGAAGCTCTGGTGGTGCTGATGATGCTGATTTTGTTCATAGGTAATGCTGATGGTGCTGATTTTTTTATTGCTCATCGGTAGTGCTGAGTTCCGGGTTGCGTTTCGACTTCATTATTACTGCTTTATGGTCGGTGAAATGCAGAGCCAGTGGTTCTTCTAGCTGATCAGCTTGGATCCGCTAGAAGTCGTGGAACGCATCTCCACCGCTTAAGTCTACGGTCCATGTCAGAAAGAGAATGTGTGGTATGGAACCTGGTTATATACGCATTTGAGCATTTGACCGCAGCGCCCCCTCGTCTATAAACGTTGAGCCAATGCATGCAAAGTTTAACGCGATTATATACGCATTTGACCGCAGTGCCCTCTCCTGTATAGACGTTGAGCGGCTACATGCAACGTTTCATCCATGACATCCCCAGCTCTTAGAGTTACTACCACATCTCAGAGCCCCATACTCGTCCCGCAGTCGTGGCCGAGTGGTTAAGGCGATGGACTAGAAATCCGTTGGGGTCTCCCCGCACAGGTTCGAATCCTTTCGACTGCGCAAACATTTTGTCTTTTTTTAAGAAGACAGATGGGATGACAATCGATGTGAGCACAGGACGCCGGACGGACAAGAGCTAGACCCTAGGGAGCTTCGCCCCTAAAAAAGAAAACATCGTAGAGCTATTTTATGCAGTCCAAATATAAGGCGCAGGATATTGTCACAAATGAAAAATGACGAGGCGGCGAATAACTGAAGAAACTAAACGTTTAATGGGCGAACGTGTGCACCAAAGCAAAATAGAGAAAGGCTAGCGTCGCAGGTGTCGATGTCGGCGAAACAGCAGGATCGACCGTTGGGGCGAGACCTGACTCCGGAACACCACGCGGAGCACCTTTTGTACCCGCGTGGGTTTCTGGAACATTGGGCGTACAACTCAAGAAATGCCTGCGCGTCTACTTACCCGCAAAACACTCAGAGATCCGATCTCAGTGATCTACGAGATCAGCTCAGCGAATGATGAGGCGAAACATCCGTTTCGACCTAAAAATGAAGTCTGGGGTGTGGCATTACACAATGCAAGCATGACACTTTGCATTGCGTAGTGCCATAGCGCAAAATTCAATTTTTAGGTCTAAACGGATGTTTCGCCTCATCATTCGCTGAGCTGATTTCGTAGATCGCAGATATTGGCTCTTCGAGTGTTTGGCGGGTAAGTAGGCGCGCAGGCATTTCTTAGAGTGTAGAACGTTCGGCGCATAGAACATTCGTAACTCGATCACACGACTAGGTTCTCGAACTTACGAGAATGTCAAGCTGAAATATTAAACAAAGGAGGAGTCCGCTCCCTGGAATCGAACCCGGAGGCTCCGCGCGAGAGCCAAGCGCGGTAACCATTCGGCCACGCGCTCGCTCAGCAACGCGCGTGGCAATATCACTGATACATGTTACAAAACATTTTTGGGACATAAATAAAGAGGTCGCTTTAGCTATAGTGACATCGCTGAATATCACGTCCTGCGGCGCACCTTGGACGCATCGTTCCACTACAATCCATATTCCCTATATGGGGAGTTCACTATAAACGAACTTGGGATACGGATGTGAGCGAATGGATAACAAAGAGAACCCACAGGATAGCCACGGCAGTGGTCGCACCTTCTTCAAGTAGGTTGCGTTCAGAAAGGCACTCAGCGTTGGGGGGACGCTTTGTTGGGATTTTGAGAGGTCATCCAGCTTTTAGTTCGTTTCCTGTCCTGTGTTCTGCTTATCAATGTTCGCTTACAGACAGTGGTCGCGAGAGCAATTTATTTATATATTTATTTCAAATATCTTCAAGGTAAGTACATTGAAGAGGGGAGAGAGCTGTAAAATATTAACTATAAAGTGCACATATTAGTAATAGCATTTTTAAACATAACAGTATATCAGTGATGTTAGCAATCGAGGTGGGCAAGGTGGTTCCAATCTATAGATGTTTGTGGCATAAAAGAATATTGAAATAATGAAGTTTTAAAATTTGGAATACCAACCTTATGCCTATGATCAATGCGAGCAGATATGTAGAATGGTGGAGCAATTAGTTTATGACGAAGGATAACATTTTGATGAAATATTCTATGAAAAAGACAAGATTCTTCGGTGGTGACTTAGTAACGTCAGACCTAAGGTGTTTTTCATGGTAGTAACGCTGGCAGTGCGATGATAATTTGTCGATATAAAACTAGCTGAGCGGTTTTGAATGGATGAGCAATTAGTGACAAGTGAGCGGGGGCCCACACAGCAGCAGCATATTCTAATTTTGGACGGATTAGCGTTTTGTACATGGTTAGTTTTAATGAAGACGGAGCGAGGAAAAAATTTATTTTTAAGTATCCTAAGTGACGGACTGACGGCAAGGTGACGGACTGACGTCATAAGTGACGGACTGACGGCAAAATGAAAATAAACAAAAGAAAACCTCGACGTTTTGTCGTAGCGGGGTTAAATATACAACAAGCAAAACAAAATGCCTTTGTGTGTGTGTGTGTGTGTATGTGTGTGTGTGTGTTTGTTCGTTTTTTACGGAGCACTTCATCGAACTTGATGTTAGATGATAGAAGGTCTTCAAACACTTCCGTGTACTCAGTCCTGGCTTGAAAGTAGTTTCGAATAATCTTGAATGTATCTTGTACGCGAAATTTACGGGACCGCAAAACCTTTACCAGGAACTTTTCGTCCGTTTGGCAGTTCAAGTCCGGCTCCTCTGTGATCCCCGTATGAAAGAAAGCACATGTTTTATAAGTAAGTGTTCGTTTATCTTATGTGTACAGTTTGAAGAAGAGAGCTGAGTTGCCTAAAAAGTAAAATATTAACAGCGTGAAACAGCTACCTACGACGGCCATCTGCAGACGGAAACCATTTGGGTAGCGTCACAGACGAGAGATGGCGGCAGCTGTTGACATGTAGCCAAAATACGTCGAGAAAGTGTTTTTTTTATTTGTGTCTATACAGAAACGTCTATAATTACAAGTAACCAAATCATTCACATCGTCTGCTGTCACTAATTAGTGACTGCGCCCACGTACCCTCCTATTGGCCTTCATCATTCGGCCTTTACTTCATTCACACAATTAGCAGATGAACACCCCTAGCGGCGAAATCAGAACCTTTATTTTTTACTCTTTGCTCAAGTAAATTGACGTATTGAAACTCTGCTGGACAAAATGCATCATAATTTTGTAAACAGGTGCTCTTCGGCCACCTTTTACAAAAGTTTAAAAAGTTTACCGGCGTGCGTTAAGGAACCAACTTAGGCGGTCTCTTCAAAAGGTCACCGATTCAATTCATTCATGTGGGAATTCATTCAGCCTACAGGAAATGAGATAGACCTCACACGCACCCATAGCTACTAGTCAACGTTTAGTTCTCGCTCTCAACAAAATTAGTCGAAAGCAGCTCCGTGTTTCGGATTTTCAGTCTATACATTTGTTTTCTATTGTTTGAATGTTTAGTTAGTACTTCGGTCAACTAATCAGCATCCAACAAATGAAGTGTGCATAGGAGCATACAGTGCGCAGCCAACGTGTTCAATATCTCAGAAAGCTCTAGGGTATGTAAGTTCTTCTGCTCTTTGCGCGCTTCTTGTGTTTCTTTGCCCTCCAGATACGCCCACGTGCTTTTGATTCAGCCTGATCTAAGCCAATGAGGCGCGTGCTTGGCTGTATCGTCATCACGCGTTTTAGCGCGTTCTTCATATTGCTTTATGGCTGAATTTACATGGAGGTGAACCTAGAGCATTGAATCGAGATTTGACTGCTTTAATTGATAGTAGATTGGTAGAAAAAGAATAAGTAGAGAGAAAGGGTGCGTGTGATTGGGTGTCTGCTCGATTCGATGAGCTACGATAGCATCCACGTAAACGTAGGCCAATGACTAGAGCGGCCACTTGGCGTTTCGATGCCGCAAGTACAATGTACTAGAATACGGGGTAGTGTTGGAAGCGGAGCTTCTCGCGTGAGGCGTGGGGTGTAAATCGCGATCGACACCGACGCATCGGCAGTAGGGTAAGCATGGTGGTGGTCGTGCGCGTGCACCACGTGCATGCGCAAGTGCGGCGGCACGTGCGGACTGCAGCGACTTTCTTCTGCCCTGCCGACTGCAGCGCCGTGATTGTAGTCTTCACGCGCGGCCTGACAAGTTCAAATTGTCGAGTCGCGCCGGTCCAAACACTACCCCGTATTCTAGTACACTGCACCCCAAGGGCACTTTTTGGAACACTTCGCTTTTCGTTTAGATTCTAATTAATATTGTAAAGTGTTACTTTGCTCATTCAGGAGGAAGTTGGTGCGTGAACAATACATAGCATGGCTTGGTTACTAAAAGTTGTGTCTTAGCTAAGACAGTGAAAACAAGCGCTGCAAAACCAGCGCACAAGCTATCTCAGGAGTTATGTTAAGTAAAGGCAAAGACATCGGCGCCGACATATGGCTTTCAGATTGGCTTTCCTTTCGCGAGTGCCCGTGAAAGTAAAATAAATCTTAAAGTCACGCGCTCGCGCCAGTGCGTTTGCCTCTTCTGCACGCAGCTCATGAGATGGAGTACAGGAGCTTTAAAGAGATACTGAACCGATATTTGGATTTCGCAAAATAAGGCCGCAGAAACGTTGAACGGGACGCTACGAACTCCAAAACATCACTCATGCATCGATATCTCAAACGGGTGGCCGTATTTTTGGAAATGAAGGGCGCGATCACTCGAGGTCTTTTACTTCATTGTCATTATCGCGGCCGGCTCGCCTGAGCAAGTGGAGCCGGCCGCGATAATGACGAATCGCATATCCGGAAGGGCGGAGCTATAACTTTACCGGCGCTCTTTCCTGTTTAGTTTCGGTTTGACGCCATTTGACGTGAACGGGGTGGGGAGCCGGCCGCGAAACAGTTACCTAACTATGGGAAAATAAAATAAACTACCGCGCTAATTTTGATGTTAATCTTGCTGATCTCAATTGAGGCAATCAGCGAGGTAAGCAAGCTGTTCCACGTAGATCAGTGACGGGAATATTTGACGATTCTGAAATTAGGATTAAACCTGTAAAACTGCGCGACGCGAAAACGGCGTACATCTTTCATATTAGCAAATTCACATAGCACGATCCGTACCTGCACTGTTTTCAGCATTCCTTGAGTGCTCTCAGGCATCTCCGACGCCAGGCAATGATGTCACTGCGCTCAATGAGTGCAAGTCTTCGTTTTCGCTTGTCAAAGGAAAAACTGATGTCTTTTAGCAACCTCAACAAGGTCGTTTTGGACACGTTCGGTAGCTCGTCGTCTTCTTTGACACCTTTCACCATGCTATTGAGGATGGGAATCCCCTCGGAGTAGTGGCGATGCACCTTTAGACAAATGGCTTTCAGTGTGAAGTCGTCATGCTCTTCACAAGAGAAGCACGCGGACCGTCATGCTTGACGGTCCGCGTGCTTCTCTTCGCTTCGTGGACCCCACAGCTTTGCTTTTGAGACAGCAGACAGCTTTGCAGCTTTGGGACCAAAGCGACATTCTGCTTTCTACTTCGCGACAGTACGGACGGACACTTTGGTGTCATCACTGACCATCTGCAGCACTTCACGGACCGACTTCTTCAAGAAACGCGTTCTCGTGCTCGCGATCACGTTGGCGATCACCTGTTTGCACTCTTTCGAGATCTTCTAACAATGAATCTTCGAAAATATTCGAGCAGGAAAGGTGCTGGAGGTCGCTGCAGAAGATGCCATTTTGTCAAAACCGGCGAGGTAGCCGGACAACCCGAAAACCCAGTGACTGTCGCACGGATGGTGGAAACCCGAAACGGACTAAAATGGAAAACAGAACGAAGTAATACACCTTATTTTTACGTTTTACTGAGAAAAGAAAAAAAAACACTTTTCTTTGTCAACATTTCAACGAAATTATGAGTTACTAGATCCAAAGACGTACCCTTTTTCAGTAATTGCTTTTTGCAGGGGACGCACTATTTTATGGTGCGAACGTAGGCAACGCAAACCGGTGCGCTAGCTTTGAGTACGCTGCACGGTATGTATGAAACGGAGTATAGATTATAAAACGAAGTATGGTTTGAGCTCTCACGTTCCGGAAACGTCAAATCTGCATGCCTTCTGAAAGCATGAGATGGTTCAGAAAATGACCAAAACGTGAAGTGGGCGATAGGAGCCAGCGAAGCAAAACCAGTGCTGTGAGCTGAAGTCCCTAGACAAAATTTCCAGCTTGGCGTTTCTTACAAATACCAACAACCGCTGTAGGTGAACGTGCGAGACGCGTACCATAAGATCACGAGTGAGTGCCGCACCGCAATATGCTTACAGGGGCTGCACCTTAACCGCTCATGTCTGTGCTGCGCGGCCATTTGCTTCGAAGGATCTCACGAGGCACGGTATCGTGCGTTGGCGTATTTGATGATTTTATGCCGCTTGCAAGACAAACAAACACCTCAAAGGGTTTTACTGAGGGCGTGTAACTCTTTGATGTGACCTACGGACTCGCGGAGTGCGAGGTTACGTGGTACATTCTTACCGCTAGACAGTGTACATAGGTCACGGCATCGTCTGCAGTCACTTTAAGATCGAAGGTGAAAGCTCGTCACGCAACTTCGTGATAGCACATTGCCATGGCATCACTACGTCATACGTGCATCGCCTCTCATTCGTCCTATGTTTTTTTGTTTGGTGCAGCATACAGAAATCTCACATAGACCATTTTCCGGCAAAAAGCCAAAACCGATCTCGTCGGTGGCAAGCTAAAGGCTGGACTCCACGGGGTGAATGTGCTGCGAAAAATCGACAAATTTCGCCCGGCGGCTTTCGATCCGCGCGTGGCATCAGCACAGTTGCGGCTACGTCGCGCGTAAAGCGAGCCGTGTGTCGGGCGACGTTCGTCAGTTATTCGTGGCATTATTCCCCCCATGGAGTTCAGCATTAAGGACTCGTGCAGCGAGTTTCCGTCCGTGCTAGCTCGTGGAAACAGCAACAACGATGATTGCTCTAGCTTGGGGCACTTGGTGCTGGTGTCGCCACTTCGTTGAAGCCGTTCAAAATAAATCTAGCGAAAACTGCACTGTCCAATTTATTAACACAAATACGCAAATACCAAGACATTTAGTCTTCCCATCAGGCTCTCAATATTAAGATATGACACACCAATAGCGTCTACTACCGTTCGTTTTGTCACTTTTACCTTCTAAAAAAATTTAATTTCAAAAATTGCCTCGAAATACGCTAGAAACAGACAAAATAGTCACATTTCTGGATTATATTAGGAATTTACAGTGCTCTCAGTGGAAAATTTAAGGTTCGTACAACCTGTGGCTTTCTGCTGAGCCCCAAAAAGAATCAATATTCTGGTGCATTCCTGAAACTCAGGAATGCACCAGCGGAATTTGCTCATTAGGCTACGATCACTTGAATCGCCCTTAAGATTAACGCTATGAACAATTCCAGAGATGCCAGAGCTTACGGGGATAGCAGGCATAGTAAAAAAGCATATCAAGTGTTAAATTATCAATTACCTGGGGCGATGAGCCTTCTAGAAGCCTCCGAGTGCACAATACACGCCGATCTTGTCGTAAATATATCCAACCAAGCGTAGCGCGGTAATAGCCACCTCAACTGTGATCCTCACAGACGCCTATCCACGCCTAGCACACACTTCTCGCACAATCGTGTGGTATCACGAGAAGCTTGACCGCCGGCAATCGAAGCAACGTTATTATGTTGAAGTTCGAACTCTTCAAGGAAAAGTCAGAACTTGACCGTGACACGGTCATACGCGCTCGTCCTTCGCAGCCCCGCCAACAGCAGCTACTCTCAACTGATTACCTGTAGAGGCGAAGGCCGCTAAGCGCTTTGCGCCTCTCTTTCCTCCTTCAGTGATAAATAATGAATGGTTCCGACGTTTACTTGTTTGCGAGGAGGTTGTTGGCTCTTGTTGGTGGTACTACGTGACGGTAGCTCCGCGCGTGACAGGCAGGTGCCAAGAACAGCCGCGAGATCGTTTCTGTTGAGTAACTCACGTAGTGTTCCGAGCA
>JAZHYW010057241.1:0-61525 GCA_037355805.1 Ixodes ricinus | reverse complement strand
TGGTCTGTCTGGATGCTACTTTGCACAGTCGTCATTTACTCATCAAAGCCTACGTCAAATGCCCGTTAACTTTTTGATACAACTTACAAAAGATATGCGGTTACACATACACATAAAAATCAAAAATATCAATAAAATACCTCTATGCAAAAAAAAATCAAACATGGCTTCTGAAAATGTATGCCTTTATAACAATCATAGTCATCATCTTTTATTTTTCTGGAAAGTGCCCTAAAACGGTCGCGAGCGGCCATTCTCTTGCAGGTAACACCAACTCGTGCAATACAGAAACTCTAAAACAATAATCCTACTAATTAAAAAAGAAATCGATATGCGTATACACCGACGCGCTATAAACTCAGACCAAACGTTCGTCCAACTGACAGCGGAATGCAGGCAGGGGTGTGGTGATGTCAACTTGAGGTGCGTACAATGCCAGCCAGTATAACGTCTGTAAACGAGAAAGCGAGGTGACAAACACGCGCATGGTGAGCAAATATCGAGACAGGTGAACCGACTCGTCGCGCGGAAAGGAACATAGAAATTGATTGTACTAATAAGTCATGAAGAATCAATGTGCACCATTAATGATTTTATGCAGGAATACCAAGTCAAGGACCGTTCTTCAGCGTGATAAAAGCCTCAGCGAAAATCTATTTAGTAAGCATTCATAGTCATAATACTCGCGTCGTCCAATCCATCTATCATAAACAATTCGAACAAATCTTTTTTGCACACGTTCTAGCGGGATCAAAGCCTGTGTTGCGTGATATTGAATTCCAAATCACAGAAGCAAACTCAAGCCTTGAAAAAACCAAGGAATGAAAAGATGTATTGAACAATGGGGCTTTTATAAAATGCTTGGTCAAACGCGATATAACTCCTAAAACTTTCATTGCAGAGCTGACAACAAAAGAGACATGATTTTTAAAAGTTAATCCGCAGTCAATGAACACACCAAGATCCCTTACAATTGACACTCGTTAAATCGGATTTCCTCAAGATGATAAGTGTTATTTTTGATCGCACGTGGCGTCCGCAGAAAAGATATCACTTTTGTTTTTAAAGGATTAAGAAATAGCTGATTTTGTTTACACCACTGTGCTATATTGGTGACACATCATGTTGTATTAGATCACAATCTAAAGTGATGGTGAACACTCTTGAACAACTTGATGTCGTCAGCAAATAAAAGCAGTTCAACGTTCTTTACACATGACGCCATATCATTTATAAATATTGAAAGCAGGCAGAGGACCCAAAATCGATCCTGGGGTACGCCCACTAGGAGACATATCTACAATCGCTATGCAGGTAAACCATCTTCCATAATACTTTACCAAACATTACAAAATGCGCGTCTTCAAATATTCTTTATAGAATATGTAAAAATTAAATGCCCACCCTAAATTGTCTTTTTATTATTAACGCGGAAATGCAGCTGATTTTTTTTTCCATATGTGGCAAAATTAAGCGTCAATATTAAAAAAATTCTAGTTTTCCCATTAAACATTCCTTTAGCCCTTTGCAGTGAAAGCTTGAACTAGCCTGTAATGGCAAAACACTGAGTAACATATGACCTCCGAACGGGAAAAGCTACAAGAAACCTTCAGACGGAGCGAGCCGACGTCGTCGTCATAGCGGCTTTGCCGCACAGCACCAAACATTTTGAGCGTTAGTTATGGCATGCATTTTGTATTCTTTCAAATTCTTTTTTTCAAAAGGGTGAGTATAACTGACGCGAAAAGGGACTTTGAGCTGGAATACCATTAATTAGCTTACAATTCGCAAACACAAAATGGCCCCACTTTGTAAATTCGCTAACTATGCATACATAAGCTTAAATGCGCAAGTGGCTATGTATACATCCGGCTTTTTCCAACCGCATTCAACAAAGTGCGGTTAGAAAAGCTGCTCACTCCACGAACAGTGAACGAATCGGACCTTTTATGCCAGCATTGCTACAAATACCTCAAAAATGAGTTTGCTTCTCCTCATAACGTGAGTACATCAAACTCTTTTTTCCGGGACTCTGATGAAATTCTGGCTGAAGTGAGTCAAGACATCTGTGCTGCTAGTCCGTCGGTAACCCCATTGAAACCACGTAAAACCATTAAAAAAAAAAGGCGCGAAGCGTATTTGATGAAAAGAACAAGCTCAAGTGAGTTCTTCGATTAGAAGAAAGCTGTCAAGCGTTTATGACGTGAAAACCGGCAAAGAGCAGTTATGAGCACTGCACGGAGTGGTTTGACGCGTTCCGCGAAGCGCTGAAGGCATGCGGTTCCCACCAGGAACACAATCGATTGTACACGCTTCTGCCACCAAACATCTTGAAGAAAGAAATATTGCGTCTGGTGCCGGAAGCGACTGCCAACTTGATTGATCAAACAAGAAAACTGAAGCAGAAGTTGGTGTATGGGCAATTCCTGATCCCTATACATGGGGAAAAAGGCGAATGCCGAAGACGTGAGGGTTGCACTTGAGTACTACACACGCGACGACCTCGCATGCTCTGTTCAGTGACCCAACAAAAAGGACGCCGTCAAAGCCATGATCAACGACAACAAGACCGAAGTCGTAAAATGGTTTATGACCCGCTCTATTAAGGAAGCTTACCAGCTGTTTAGGAAGGACCATCCTCTTCGAGAACTAGGCATCTTCAAATTTTATTTCCTATGACCGAAATGGGTTGAAAAGATTTCCGAGCACGGGTGTGCGCATGCATATATTGCGTCAATTTTCAGTTGCTTTTAACGGCAATAACAAATGCCTCAAAGAAGACATTTACTGAAGACGACCTTAAGCGCATCTACCTCTGCAGCGCTCCACAGAACGATTGCTTTATGCGCCGTTGCGAAAAGTGCCCGCATATGCAGATCATCTCGCTGCAGTCACTCTATCTCGACGAAGACGAAGAGATCTGTTTCGCGCTATGGGACGCCGGCGAACTTGTCAAAAAGGTTATGGACACTTCCGCCTTCTTGCGGGAATTCGAGTCATGGAGCGGAAAGTATATGAGGCATTCTTACATCCGTGACCTGCAACGAAGCCAGATACGTGACACAAGAACTGCCTTACCAACAAGAGCGCCAACATTAGAGCGCCGACAGTAGAGCGCAACGACGTTAGCGCGCGCGACACTAGAGCGCCGCGGCGTTAGAGCGCGCGACACCAGTGCGCTGCACTGGCTATATTGCACATCTACAGTGGACCACAATGTCGCCATGTTTCTGGCAGAGTAACCTGCCGCTGTATAAAGAACTAATGACTAATCACTTTTACAAGAACGGCTAAGGCTTCTGAAGGCCAGGAGATGTAAATAACTTATCTCCGAAGTGCTCATTGGCTTGTGTTTGTTGGATTTGCTCGAGATCTTTTTTGGCTTGGTAACAGGCGAATTTGGGCACGCCGATTGCTTTCAGCGCCGCCACGCGCTTTCATTCTGCAGCTGTCACCAACAGGCCAGTGGACGGAAGACCAGCCAGTTTTCCTCGGGACCATACTATAAAGGACCTATTGTGAGAAGCGCGTGTCCTATCCCTTTCACGCTATTGTCTTCTTTGCGCTATTGCACATATAATGTTTAAAGTAAAGTAAAAAAAATGAAACAAATCGAAAGTAAAAAGAGCTTCTCAACTCTTCATGTCACCTTTTGAGTGTCGTACTCTGGGGGATCACGTGGTTTCCCCTTGGTTCTCTCTTCAGTGACCCCAGCCGCTTCCTCCGCGATCATCGACTTTTAAAGGATTAGCATCGTCGAAGGTCGTGGCGAGCGATTGACACAAAGACGGTTCGCCATGGGGTGACGGCGAGGTAGCAGCGGGCCGGGGGTGGGGGGGGGGGTAAGGGGGGGCGGCAGGTTTTTGTTCACTTAGGCGTATCCTATAGAGCAGGGGTCTCAAACACGCGGCCCGCGACGCTTCTAGGAAGCGGCCCGCAAGCATTCCGCGGCTACGAGCCCTCGTTCCCATGCCTCAAGCGCTATGATGCGCCATAAAAAATCGTTTTATATCGACAATTCATTTGCGCTCATAGGGGAATTCTGCGCATATTACGTGTTCACGCATTTTGCTCTATTCTGCTTATCTTTTAGACGTGGCGGTCTTAGCTCGTCTAAATACTGGCTTCTCATTCTTTTCTATGCAAATCAACTGGAATGGCAATACCACTCACTAGGGTACAAGCCGCGAGCTTTTTGCCCATGGAGGCACTTCGGCTGCTGTAACTCTTGCTCAGAAGAAGTAACTGCCCAAAATAAAGCTATGAGCTCGGGCTTCTAGCTGTCAGACAATACATTTAGAATGAAAGAACGTCCTTATAACGCTGCTATAAAAATAGTCAGGCAAGCAGAAACTGCGTATGAAGATAACGTTTTGTATGCCTGTTTAGCCCAGTGGATTGGGTGACAGGGCAAGGACGGTTTGCTTGCTCTCGTTCTATTGAAAACTGCCAGTACTGTGGTGTGGCGATATTTTAAATCTTCTTGTAACAGCAGATGTGGGTCCAAAGTAGTCGTATATGCAAATGAAAGCTAATGATGGCAAAACGGTGAGCTTACAAAAAGCAGATAGGGCTTAATACTTCGTGCTATAGAAGATCTCTGGGGTGTCGCTGGGACAGTCGGCTGCTTTCCAACGTAAAACACCACTGCTGTTGTGTTTTTCTTTTGTTTTGTTTTGTCTTAAAATAGCAACATATTGTTCCCCCTCCCCCCGTTGGCCCTCGTCCATTCGGGGGTGGGCTATCTGGCCCCCACACTCGAATGAGTTTGAGACCCCTGCCCTAGAGTATACGTTGTACGGTGAAATGAAGTTTTGGGGCGTTGTTATATGGGACATAAGTTGTAACGATACACCCTTTTACACCCTTTTTTCTTGAGAGGGCACTCAAACCTAAATGTGCGAACCAGCCTTTAGGAGCGTCGCAAGGCCGGTGCGCGCAAGGTCTCTGACCACAGTAATAAAGTTTGAGTGTGAAAAGGAGGTGATCACACACTTCCACATTGATGTACAACGTGTGCCCCTTACCCCGCCTGTTTCCCCCAAACCCACTGAAACTGAATTTTTGTTTTGCTTCAGAAAAATACACTACGCATTCCTGAACGCTCATTCTCCACCCAGATGTAGCGCTAGAGGTCTGAACCTACGGGGAAGTTCCGGGACTAACCGTCATCTCATTAAAAATGATGTTCTAAAAATTTCGGTGGGAAATTGGGTCCCGTTCTTTAGCCGTTTTCAGTAACTTGCGTCATTCACCTCCGTCTATTCAGAGCTCCAACGGCCGCCATTTATGCATTAAAAAAAAATCGCGTATTATTTGTGAATAAGATAACGGTTAGAATTACGCAAACTTGGCATCTTTTCTCTGGTCTCGGAGAGCTAGCGCTACATTTGCGTGGAGAAAGATCGTTCGACACTGTACAATTTATTTTTGTCAGAAAAAAAAGAAAAAAAATCTACAATTTTTTTTTGGGGGGGGGGGGACACACAGTATTTGGGTTGTCGTTTTCCCGCATTGGTCAAACTTGTCCTAGTGGAATATTCTAACGAGACTTGGTCATTTCTTGTAGCCGTACTGGCTCAGTTTCACGAAAAAGTCCTGCTTGCTTCGAAGTGCTTTCTCAAAAGCGTTGCAGTCGAAACTGTTCATCGATCCCCCGTATTCTTGAGGTAGTCCTTCAAGAGGAAGGACCTCATGGAGCTCTTTGTACCGGCGTCCAAAGAAGCGAATCTGTAACAAGGACGTTGTGTTAAAAGTCAAAGCCACACCTCTGAGGTGTTCTGTGCCGCGTTTCGGGAGGCTCGGGCACGAGCGCATTGTTTTAAAAGGTAGCTTTCTGATGAGGAAGACTTTAAACAAACACAGAACGCTTCACTGTTTCATTTTGTCGAGACAAAGGCGATCTTGACGTTGTCCGGATGGTTGTAACTGATTACGTATCCGCACCAAATATAGCAGGGGACAGCACGAAATATTCCGTCCTTACCCAACGACCTGGTATTCAGACCACAGAAGATATTGAGAACCAACGCATCAACGCCAGTATCCATCAATCACCGCGTTAAAGGGGCACTCGGACCATTTTCAGAGCTTACCCGAATTAACCATACTTCTTGAAGCCCCGGCATTTCTTTTTCCCCCTTTTGGTATGCTAATTTAGCACCGCAAAATTTAGAACAGTTATTGTTCAATTAGCACATGAAAACCGTGCCAAACAAACATTCAAATATACCCGCGATTTTTTTAATGCCGTTACACCAGTAGCAGGCAGGCTCGCAGGTCGAGCAGATAGCCTGAAAATGGACTATGCCGAGCATGTGTTTTTTTCTGCTGTGTGGGAGCTGGAGCGAGCTACAAAGGCATTCATCTGAGACCATGAAACGGATTGTAATCAGTTAGGAACAAATTCTACAGTTAAAGAGATTGATAAAACTATCTTCCAACTCCTTCCGCCTTAGTTTAATCCTCAACTCAAAAGCCAATTTAGAAATCACGACATCGTGACATGCTTGGGTATCGGTGCGATGACTCCAAGCGTCAACCCTGCACATTAAGCACACCATAGATCTCGTAATTCGCAAGTGATGATAAGCTCGATCAGGGCACTCATCGGCCACAAACGCGAATCCACATCTTCGTCGTCGGATTGATTGTTTATTAGCGACGAGTAGCGCAGCTCTCGCGCTCAATACTTGAACTGAGGTCGGCTGACGTGTTTTGGGTACCGCGGATGTATCATAGTGAAAAAGGCTTTCGTAGTAAAGGATGAACGAAATAGTCCGTTATACTTTCTAATGTTCGGGCCGGAAAGCTGGCGTTTGACCTTCTACCCCCATTCTTTTGGCCCCCTAAACGGTGTGCGATTATTAAAGTCCCGATCTAAAATAATATATCCCAGCCCGAAATTCTTTTCATGACCCCTTTGAAGGGTTACGGAACCCAAATGACGTGACGGCAAGTTCTCTACCTCTCGCTTTAAAGTCGGCTATGCTTCGTTTCAGCTTGAGGTCCAGAACGCAGCCGATGCTACAACACCGGTGTGTGGCCCTGAACAGTGCCTCTACTGCACGAGCGCGTGCTTGGCAAGGACGCTGGAAACCCGGAGCTCGCGCTTTAGCATCGGCTGCGTCTGGACCCAAGCTGAAACGAAGTATAACGAGACATTCGCACCGCAGCTCGTGACGTCAAGAGTTCCCGCACGGCGAACACCACCTAGACTACAGTGTTCTAGAGAGTTGTAGTGGCAAGAGCGGCGGCCACCGCGTGAAGATTTTGCGCGCATGACGACACCGTAGAGCTGCTGTTCTGAGCCCTGGGAACTGTGGCAAGAGGCTGAATAAAGAAGGACGAAGCGCCGGCGACACACGCGCTTTATGTCTATGCTCTGTTTCACCTTGTGTTGTACCGCAGGAAATGCTACAAGCGCGAGCTCCTTGCTCTATGGCACACCTCGGCGGCACAAGCTCTCGTGCACCAAGGGCAGCTGCCAACGCTATGAGCTCGCGCTTCCAACCTTCGCTGCGGTACAACATAAGGTGAAACGGAGAGAGCCCAGCGGAGATGGCCTCGTCTCGTGCTTCCTAGATTAGTTCGGGAGAAGCGTACCGCCTCAGCTTTGTCGTATTCTTCGTTCATCGCACATCTGCCATCTGCCACAAATTTCCCTAGGGCACGGAACTCCAGCGCCACTCGCGGCATCTGCGTTGGCCGTCTTCACGTGGTCCATTGTAAGCGGGCGCCGCTCTTGCCACTATACCCTCTAGAACACTGTACCTAGACTATAAGGCCCCTCAGCTCCTGCTGTGACGTCAAGCTATGGGCCCGGCCGACACCACCTAGACTGACTAAGGCCTCTCCAATACCTCCTCTCCACGTCGCGTGACATCAACGGATGTCTAAGGCGTTTCCGGTCATCTCGACTTGGTTCGACGAAGCCGAGCAGAGCCACCGGTCAAGTTCGAGACCTGTTCGCCCACGCTGTTCGCCCGTCGTCAAATACGTCGTATAAGCAGTCGTCAAAGCCGAATTTCCAGCGAAGAGAGGAGTCCGGTGTTGCCAAACTCCTCTCGTCACTGGAAATTCGGCCGGCTCGTCTGCAGGCTGGGCACGCTGGGAGCCCTCGTCTGGCTGTCGAGAGCGGCCTGCTAGAAGACGGCAGCCATGGGGGCCCCGCGAGGACCACCGTCGCGAAGGAAGACCGCTGCTAGGGATTTGACCCTCTTCACCATCCCATATCATCATCATCCTACATGCATCCAGCGTACAAGCCCTCATCACCTGTGACGTCAACCCGGACCCTCACCTACAAACTGCATTTGAACAACGTCATGCATCTTGCACATTATATCAGCCCATAATCACACTTACTAAACGCAGCACCGCGGGCTTCTATGGTACGGGCTGTCGCCTTTCCGTGGTGCCGTGGCTCTCCTGATCATTAAACTTTAATATTTTGTTTAAAGGTAGAAGGTATTATATATATACACAGAGCCTAGAACGTCCAGATTGTTGAGTGTTTCGCGGTGGTTCGTTGTCTTTCCTTTAGTGAGCTTTCGTGCTCAGCTGGAATATAACACTAAACCTAAGCCAGTTAAGGTTTAGTCATTCATAAATGGCATGTAGAAATACCGTCACACACAAATTTACATAGGACTAAACAGTAGCATGGTTATCTAGAAAAATTACCGTCTGCATATCTTACAAAACGAGGCCTAATGGAAACCGTTTCCTACATATCATGATCTCAAATTCTTTTTTGTGCATGAATCCATGGATACGGGTCCATATCACAGGAGCGAATGACGTTTTAGCGAACAGCGACATTTGAGCAAATCGACGTTTTAGCGAATAACGAATAAGTTTAATTTTCCTACCAACCCGCTCGTTCTGTCCTTAACATACCCACCCGCGCTGCGCTTGCGCCGCCTCGCGGCGACAGTCTGCTGCCGCTCATTACAGAAATGTGAACCAACTTGGACCACCCGTAAACGCCGCTTAGCGGTGGCCGACTATTCGCTAAAGTGTCATTCGGTGAAACGTGGGCGTTCGCTAAAACATCATTCGATCAAGTGAGTGCCTTCCCCATGGATACATGCGCATGAAACCTGGGCCGCTGCAGGGCCCACATTTCTTGCACGTTTCTTCCACATCACAGTACACTTCACAGCGTACACTGTCACGTACGGATCATCCCTGGGTCGGTCAGAAGTCACCTCAAACTGAAAAACAAATTCGACTAAATGCACTACGCCATAGTCTCCGGTATTGCCGAACGTCTGAAAAATAGAGATTTCAGGCTAAAACTTGCCAGGTGGCTCGGCTCGGCGCCGTCGAGCCGTGTCGAGATTATAATAAGTGTATAAGTTCTGCTTGCAGAGCCAGAGTATGGCGTTCCTTTCCTTGCGCCGCCAACTCCGTATTGACGGAAAAGCGGTCACGTGGGCCGAACTGGATCCAACCTTCATGGGGGAAAACGACCTTGCACGTGCAGAGTCTTGGGGAAAACATGGTTCTCGCTTGGCGTTTGCGAAAAATACATCCTACACTAAAATCGAACGAACTTGAAGGTTCCTTGACAATTGAACAATATGTGTAGCCACTTGGTACAGTATAATCGCGTTGTTTTATAACGCGAGCGATGTTTTAAAACATGTCCCAAAAGTCTGGGAAGCAGACGACACGGAGGACGATCGCGTTGGTCGCGTCTGAGGCGCTCGCGGAGTGCTACGCGACCGGCACATCCGGGCACTTCGGAGGAGACAACAATGCGTAGCTACCTACGGCTTTCAGGGGGACGACGTCTTAGGCGGCTATTATGCTCTACCGATGGCATAGAGAAAAACAAGCGACAAATGACGAGACGACGGCGCACGTGCGAGTGCCGTGTCGCGCGCACGTGCGCACGGCGCCTCACAGCCACGCCATTAGCGCATCCAGAACTCCTGCAGAAGCGACGGTCGATTCCTGCAGTGCGGCCTTGAATCCATCATAGCCGACCTGGGGGCATTGTTGCGATACTCTGCTCCGCAAGCGGAGAATATGCAGTTACTCTATAGTCGAGATTACCGGAGGAGCCGGGCACGTCGGTTGACGTCACACAATTCGGAGAGGAGGTATTAAAGATGCCTTAGTCAGTCTAGGCGGTGTTGGCACGTACAAAGGTACTGTAGTTGCGAGTTTTGCCGCTTGGTGGCGTCAACGCGTGACAACCTCGCCAAGTAGTAATATCCGAGAACCGTGCGCCCTGTGGCCTATACATAGCTTGCCCGTAACGTCATTCGCGGCCATGCCAGTATTTTATGTGCCACGATCGTTCGGTTCACCCTGTTAGTTTAATACCACACGAGTAGTAGCTCAAGGGAAGCAGCAAACAGAAATAACCGTCAGTACGCGGTAATGGCGACACCTCAAGCTATGGATATAGGGTATTCACTCGTTGCCATATTTGAGTGCGTTATTCCCAGCGCATCCTGGGGGAGAGGGAGAGGGGGGGAGGAGAGTGGTATGGTTGACTTGGCAGAGGTTACCACATCCTCTGATCAAGCTCCTACCTATCGTCTGCAAACAACGGCGGTCTTGATGGTGTGGAATGCACGTTGCGGAAGCATTACACATGCGATCAAAGCCAGGTAGGCCGAGTAGCGATACGTTGGGGAAGCACTGTGGAAGCTTTAAGATACACAACGAAGTAAACTCGTTAGTGTTCTCCACCATGTGACATTCACAACTATTAAGTAACTCCACGTTTCAGCCATACTTCCGCGAACTCGCGCTGCTTCTTAGAAACTCATGACGTGCGGCATTCCAACGGAGCTTCAATGACCGCCACGGGGAGCAGTTTTAAAATCTGTTAGTTCGTTTTAGAAATAAGTTTTCCTGACTTTCCTGCCAACAGCCCAGGAACACTGGTCTAGATTAGGGTTTCCGTGCTGCCGCCACAACATAGACCACATCTAAGCAGAGAAATAAGTGCAAACATTTCGTTTTCGTACCGCTTTAATGAGTGAACTCCTGCCTGCCGCAGGCGTCACGTTTTCATTATTGCCAGTAGAGGCTTACACTTTAAAAAAATATGATAAGAGCCAGAATTATCAACTCTAACTTTGCGGAAAAAAATATTCTGGCCAAATATGTGAGTTAATATTTCAGCGATCTTTTTGTTTGTATGTTTAGCAAACTTTTAAACAAGTCGGGGACTATGAAGAAAGCGCCGGAGTACTTTTTTAACCTTGTACACAGAGATTGAGCAAAACCAGTTTTGTCCTTCCTCTTTTTTTCAGTGGGTAAAATCAATACGGTATTTGTGCAAATACTAATTGGCATGCAACACGTATGACACATGCCCATGAGCCTATAACGATCATATACTTATCGGGGTTTATATTTAATGAAATCTGAATATAGACAAAGCTCCTGATATCAATGCAAATTGTTAATCTGCTCAGTGAGCAGAAAATGAGCTTCAATATATCTACACGCTTAACAATAAATATCTAAATATCTAGACAAACCTTCCTAATTCCGTGACTTCTACCTTGGTGAGACTTTGGGTAACAACACTGTCCATCCAACATCCACTTCCCGGAGAAATGTGCACCCCATAAGGAAACTCACCCTTTTCACGAGCTTTCTACTCAGAAACAGCTTGGCAACGTTGTAGAAAAGTTCAAATATGGGCGGATGATTTGTGACGTAGATTCCTCGTAGCCGCAGTGGATAGCAGTCCTGAAATTATTGTGAGAAGTATAAGATTCTAGCGTTTTCCGCAATCCCCTTTTGGTGACGTGTCCTTAGCGATTTCATGGCTATACGTTCTTAGTACATAGTCCCTCGCATAACAATCACACGCAGTACCACTTGTTATCATGCAAGCTTTTTTTTTGTAAGCATATGGTAAATTTTTAACAAAAACAAAAAAAACAAAACAAATACAGAACGTGGCTGTTTTTTTGGTGTTTTAAATGCAGACTGCGTGGTAGTCGTCTATAAAAGCTGTATTCCAGCGTCCCTTGCACCTCGTTTATTCCCGTTATTTTGCTTTGTTACATGTTTTGGCATCTGTGGTGCGGGTTCTATGGCAGCCAAATTTCCGTTCACCTTTTTGTGTGAATGAAGGCGTATTTTCACTTTTTCTTCTCTTTTATCATTTTTATTGCAAACACGCTTCGAATAGCATACATTAGCTGCACGCGAGGCGTACTGAAACGGTTGTAGCACGATTGACTCGCATGCAGAATCCCTGTCGCAAAAGCTCCATTTCATTAGCACACGTTTCGAAAACCCCGCTTTCAATTACAACGTCCCGCCCATGTGCCAAAAGCCTTGTCCTCACTGCCCTATTCCCACGCCCTTCGCGCTTGAACCAACATTATTCTGTGTCTCACACCTAATCCGTGGAGGATCCACAAAGGGTATTTTTAGTGAAAGAAACAACAAAATAATGTTAGCTTAAACCACAGAAAAAATTCGAATGACGTATAAGTAGTCAATTGCGCAAATCTGCAAAAGCAGCGACGCACTCGGCTGTCATAAAGGTATACTGAGACCTAGAATTGTAGACTATCTACCTAGATGTATACAAACATTTTTAGAGCAACGAAGAATGAAAGCGGTGTTTAGTGCTGTATACTTAATAAGAATGGCACCATGCGCTGCGGGTTAACAGTTTTGACAGAACCCACTTCGACAGAACTGTTAATCCGCGCGTGATTAAGAGTCAACGAATGCTTTGGTTCAATGCTTATTCATAAGAAACTGTAATTTTATATGTTTTGCCAGTGACTGATATTTTTTGTTTATTCTCACTTCTGCGTCACAAGACGTGAATGGGTATAGCTCATGCCTGAAGAACGGGAAGAGTTATTTCTTACTCGAGTCCCGGGTACGGCATGATTATCTTACACAAGCTCGCGTGCAAGCTTATAAAGACTCTTAGTTAAAAGCAGAATGGTTCATGCTCGCGCTGAGGAACCGGCCACCTGACTCGAGGGTTTCACGCCATGGGCTTCTGAAAACAGGGGCTTTTGAAAGCGGGGGCAAAAAGGGCGGGCGTTTGTCGCGGGGCATTTGACACGAGGCTTTTGACATCGGGTGCTTTCGTGCACCACCTAACTGAAATATGTACTGCCCCGTGCTTGCTGTTGCCGACAATCGCCGGAAGGTCACGTTCACAGCGGTATAGTTCCTGATGCCATAGTTTCAATGTCTCTTCACATTTGCAGCGTAAGATTTCATTTGGAATTTCGTACTTGAGTGCTGCCCTTCGGCTTGTACGACCTTCAGAAGTGTTTACTTCTCAGAATCGTAATTGAAGTTGGACGCGGGCATTGCGTAACGGCTAATCTGATACGACGGATTGGTGCACTGGCAATCGTCCAGCTCATAGAATACCCGACATATTAGGTCGTAAACGATCCGACAAGCGGCTATGCTGCCCTGCAAACTACCGTATTCTCCAGACTATAGTCCGTGGGCTATAGATGTTTATAAGCTGAAATTTTGCCCGGTGCGGACTATCTACAGGTGCGTACTGTACAAGGATTTGTATTTTTTTATATCGCTCACTGTGACAAGACGCGAAGTATTTTATGACTAACAGAGTATATTAATAGTCATTGATGTATCATACAAGCTCCTTTGCGAGCTAATACAGCAGGCATTTGTCAGGGTGTGCTGTGTATGATCATTTTTACGTTCGGATTAGGCACCAAGGGCGGACTATGCGCCGTGTGCGGACAATCTAAGCAAATACTTTTATTTTTGAGCCCAGATTCGCCCCGGCCGACTATACACCGGGTGCGAACTATAGTCCGGAAAATACGGTACTCGTGAATCCAGCGACCTATAGGGGTCGCCACTCACGGCAGACATGGCTGGTGTGCCTAAATTCTAGAGTGTTTCTATCTGCAAAATTGGAATTGCGCGGGTTGTGTGCCGCGCCTGCATTACGAACAGCGAGGAGGAGTCAAAAGCGTTGAACGCCTGCAGGCGTCTCCGACCAGCTTTCCTCCTCGCCCTGCGACAACGCAACGGATGTAAACTTTCGACCAACCTGCTCAGGGGGCATCCGCCATTAAGATGCAACCCCACCTTTGGTTAGTGTGCGTCTGAACCAACAGATGGCGATGGGATCGCCTTCCAAGCGTGTTCATCAATGCAAGAAATCGTGTGTGGTGGCGCTTTAAAAATTGGGTTGTGGGGGATATTTATACAGCGTGTAGTTGGTCAGCCATTTTAAGTTGCGACGAGTCACTTGCTGTAGATGAGCAATTTAGCCAGTGCGGTACAACCGCTAGCCTGGGGTCTTTAACTGTGGTGGCGCTTCGATATAGTGGGGTATGTTTCTATATTTTGAAATGGACATCCGTGGTCCTTCGTTTGTTTTTCTCTGCGCGAGCTTTCTGTGGAACGCACACGGCTGCGCCAGTTCACGTGCAAGGGGGCAGTTGCCTACACCCTTCGAGCTCACGTCTCCAGCAGGTGTGGTCAGAACAAAACGAGCCAATCATCCTGAGCTAATGGCGAGATACATGCACAAAACAACCGACGCGATAAAAAAATATAAAATTGCCTGTGCGCAATTCGCACACAGGTGATTTATGAGGACAATTCAAGATATTTCAATGCGATCAGATTTATATGGTACGGGCCGGCCTTTTTGTTTTGCATGTGTTTGGCTTTTATGGATTTCCAGGAAAACGTGATGACGTGATAAACGAGGGTTTCCAAAATTCTACCTTGAGGAATTAACAGCCTCACAAATTAAAACAATCTAAACTATTAATTTTCTTGGTCAAGAGTCTCATTTAGGTAACTTTATGTTTATTTTGACCAAAACCATATGAGACTGGAAACTAAAAACACGTCGCTCAGTTGTAGACATTTAGTTTGGTAAACCCAGAGTAGAACTGGTGCGGGAATCTTACGCCTAATAAAGTTAATGCCAATGTCAAACACTCACCCCCAGCATTAAATGTGCAGACGCACAGCAGAGCATGCGCAAAAGCAGCTGTGGTGCACCAGCAGCCTCGCGCTTATTGTTCGCTCTGGCTCGCTCACTGCGGGCATCTATACTCCGTTTCACCTTATGTTGTACCGCAGCGAAGGCTAGAAGCGCGAGCTCATAGCGTTCGCAGCTGCCCTTAATGAGCGAGAGCTTGCGTTGCCGAGATGTGCCCTAGAGCAAGGAGCTGGCGCTTGTAGCCTTTCCTGCGGTACATTATAAGGTGAAACAGAGTGCATCTGACGCCCTAACATTTGGCGCTTTTTCCGACTTTCACGTGGCGTTTCAAGTGGTACACAACGGCAAATAAACATCAAGCTATTCTTGAACACGTGTCGCCATCTGTATTTTATGTTAAGAAACTTTAACTTGCTGTAACTGAATGGGAAACGTTTGAGGCCTACCGGCACGCCGAACGTGCTACCGACACGCCGAACTTGCCGGTAGCTAAAGGACAAGCAGCAGTGTTCGTAGATGATAACCTACCGCAAGACCAGATCGACATGTCGCAATGGTACAACGAATATCACGAAATTGTGGCAGTGCTGGTGAAAATTGGTGCTCGTTGTTTGGTGGTGGTGTCGGTTTATGAGCATCCGGGATATAACGTGCGCATCCACGCGACCGCTTGGATCCCACACCTGAAAATCGCTGCGGGGAAGGTACCAATTATCGTGGGTGGGGATTCAAACGCGACGCACACCATGTGGGGGTACTCCCGTGACTCACCCAAAGGCGAGGAAATATCTGAAGCAATGACTCTGAACCGTTTTAGACTCGCGAACGACGTAGATATGCCGACGCGAATAGGTATGCACGCGAGGCAGAAGGACACCACACCCGACCTCACCTGGGCAACTCGGAACATCGAACTCAAGTGGCAACTTTCGAAAGACTGCATGGGCAGTGACAATCTACCAATCACCGTAAGACTGACCCATTTCTCAACCGGTGTAAAGAAGCGGGTACACAAACGAGTGAAGTGGGACACATTCAGGGAAGCTTTAACCCAAGGGCTGACCGAGAGCCGGTTCATAGAAAGACTGCAGGCAGCCCTTAAAGAAGCCACACAAGACATAAAGGTCAAGGAAGGCGACCCGACACCTGATTCACACCTTCTCAACCTATGGGCCTCCCGAATTGAAGCCATGAAGATATATAAGAATGAGGGCAAACCACCAGCATTGAGGGCAAAGCTCAATCTGGCGACGGTGACAGCGAAGTGGTACGCCAACCAACTTGCTAGGCAGCAATGCCAAGACCACTGAGACTCATTCAACGCTAGGACGGGCCTTGATAAGATGTGGAGGACGTTCCAAGCTATGCAAGGCCGAAAAAAGTGCAGGACCGCAGCACAAAACATCGCGCTGGCACTGCGAGCTTCAGAAGACCAAGTGGCAGCAGAAGCCGGACAACTCTTCTTCCCGCAACCCGCAACACCCGCCCCACAAGAGACTTACACGCATCAGGACTATGCACTAGGATCCTTCCAGCTCCCCTTTATCATAGGGGAGCTGATCTCGGCCCTAAGGTGGTAAAAAACCAAGAGCACACCAGGCCCAGACGGCATTACCTATGCTCTCCTTAGGAACCTGCCAGACGAACATTCAGAAGAGCTCTTAACATGGATCAATTAAATCTGGACCACAGGTCAAGTTGCAGAAGGGTGGAAGACGTCCTGGGTCATCCGATTCTTAAACCAGGCAAGCCCAGAACAACGCTTGCTAACATGATACCCATTTCACTCACCTCAAATTTGTGCAAGCTCACAGAAAGAATGGCGTTATTCAGATTTCAGCACATTCTAGAGAACAATGGCACATTCCACTACACGCAAACAGGCTTCCGAAGGCACCTCGGTACTCAAGATAGTCTTTTGATGATTTACACAGATGTGCTGGAAACACCTTCCAAAGTTGATCCACGCATCGTTGTAGCAGTGGATGTCAAAAAAGCGTTTGACTCTGTACCACACAAGTCAATCATCGACAGCCCAGTCGCCCATGGTGTCCAAGGAGCACCACTCTACTTAATCAAATCCTTCTTGGAGGGACGGAAATTTACAGTCAAAGTGGGAAACGCTGCAGGTCCAGAAACACTTAATGGGGTCGGAGTCCCTCAAGGTGCAGTACTTTCACCTACGCTGTTCAACCTAGTCATGGTAGACCTCCCGCCTCGCCTAACCCGGATCCAAGACCTCTGCTTCACTATCTGTGCAGGTGATATCACAATCTGGACCAAAAGCGGGGGAGCGGTCGAAAGACAAGAAGAGGTACTACAGGAGGCACTGGACACCATCGTAGAGTTTCTGAATTCCGTAAGCATGTCTGCAGCACTAAATAAGACCTCATACATAGTGGGGGCTTACCGACGCATTCAAGCTCAGACAGAAACACAGAACCTACGCCTGACCAAGAATGGAGATGAGATACAGAGAGTTGAAAGTTTGAGGATTCTCGGACTATTCCTCGAGCAAGACGGAAGGCCCCATACCTGGATGAAGAGGGTACCGAAAACCTGGAAGAGCACGCTGCACTTGATCAGAGGAGTGGCCACGAAGAAATGGGGAGCCACAGAAAGGGTAACACGTACCCTAGCCTTGGCGCTTCTGACTTCGAAAGTACTCTATGCATACAATTCCAATAGACTTACACAAACACAAGTCCTAAAACTTGAAAGGCTCAACAGGGAAGCTATAAGAGCAATTAGCGGACTTCCACGATTCGCCAAAATCGAAGACCTGCACATACACTCTAAGCTCAATACTCTGAAGGAGTGGGCAGACGCACTTAAGGACGCGCAACTGGACTGACTCAAGACCACAGAAGCGGGAAGAGCCATGCTTTGACATATCGGTTACGCGACGGATCAGCTTCCGACAATTCCAAACCGAAGCCTCGAAGATACAACCATGCAGCTTACTACATTCGCCCCACTGGCTCGCAACATAGGGAAGGACCACGAAAAGTGGCGGTTTCAAAAAGTCATGGACCACATCGACTTTGTTCGAGAGTGCAACAGAGATTTGACAAGCCTGTACGTATACACAGATGCTGCACTGCGAGGAGACGGACAAGAAGCCATTAGATGGTTTATGTTAAACTCCTAGACGACATGCAGCCAAGTACTCAAGGGTGAATGTAGTCTCAAGAAAGCCGAGCTACAAGCTATACTGGCAGGAGCCAAACAAGCGGCCACACACTCCAACAAGACAGAAGAAGCCCTCTACCAACACGTGTGGGTATTCACTGATAGTAGAAGGCACACGCAGAATGCGACAATGTTGACACATATAGCAACA
Source organism: Ixodes ricinus (assembly GCA_037355805.1). Taxonomy (NCBI): domain Eukaryota; kingdom Metazoa; phylum Arthropoda; class Arachnida; order Ixodida; family Ixodidae; genus Ixodes; species Ixodes ricinus. Next base: position 43,223 of record JAZHYW010057241.1, on the reverse strand, counting down.
CCGTCCGACAGCTGTGAGAATTAGACCAACAAGTTGCAGATGAAGGACGCGTCCTTCGAGGTGGATGGGTGCCAGGGCACTCCGGCGTATATGGCAACGAAGAGGCCGACAATGTTGCCAGAACGGCGCTTGAAGCTGCGCCTGCGAGACCAGACCAGGATCAACAGGAACAAAGTCAAGAAGGCGAAAATGATGTCCTCCCCTTCAACCCCGACGAGTTCCTGTCCCTGAGAAGGACGAGGAGGCGCAAGACACTGACAGATCTGGTCCCTCAAGATCCGGACGGCGAATTACCAGCCGAATACAGCCGGAGCGACCGCGTTATCCTGCACCGGATCCGCACCAACACGGCAGTAACGCCTGCCCTGCAGGCTAAGCTGGACAGAGCCAGGCGAGTCCGACACCTCAGTGACCCAGGGCCGGTTATCGCCGGTGATAGCACTCGATGCGGGAGCAAGAGTCCAGCAACTATAATGCATCTTCTCTGGGGATGCAGAGCCACTGTACCGTCCAGGCGGGCCACCATATACGACCTCCCCGCTTGCCATTGGCCCAAGAATTTTGTAGAGTGGACGCGACCAGGGGGCGACATACAGCAACGGAAAATCGTGCTGGACTATTTGCTTAAGTTCATTTGAAAAGCCGGTATACGGCGCTATTTTTAAACATTTCATCCTCATCGCATCTCTCACCCCTCATCTTCCCACAAATTACATAAGGTCAAGGTAGAGGACAAATTATTAAAAATACGTCTTAAACAAACAAAGGTCTAATAACATTCTTCACGTGTAATATATCGATATGGAAGCTTTGGGAAATTTAATATTGAAGGATGCTTCGTTATTTAATGTCTCAAATTTCGATTACTTGACGTGATTCCGTTTCTATATACACAATAAGATAATACCTATTTAAACTTTATTTTTTATTTTTAAAATATGCATTATCTGTAGAGTCTGTTGCTAACTTTTTGAATTCATTATATACAAGCTACCGTATACGTAAATTATCGTGGACGATGGGACGTTATAAATCCAGGAGATAAATTTCTCAATAATAGAGACTGTGGTCTATTAAAAGCTGAATAACAAACTAAAAGTTAAAAGCAATTGTAATCCCGAGACATTCAAGTATAGTTGAAAAACAGTTCTTTAATTTGACATTAAATTTCTGACTGTACGATACATAGAAAAAAGTTTTAAACCGTCGAAAAAGGACCGAAACGTCATGCTCGGTGGGATTGCACTTTAAATTTCAAACGCCCTCCATGGTTTCAGTTTCTGCCATCTATAGGCTCTCTAAACATGTCGGCCGAAAACAGGTCTGTCGTGCATTCGCTTCAAAATATGTTGCCCCGATGTTTATCCACTACGTTTAAAACCTGCGGCGGTGTGTTGGCGTAAGCGAGCTCCTAGAGGCTTAGTCTTCTTTAGGGAAGTGATGGAAAGATAACCTACTGCCCCTCTGCAGCGCTGACGAACGTTGATATAGGCACAATGTTGGGTTCACGCAGTCGTGTAGGTTACGTTCAGAGCGACTTATAGGCAACACGCTAGTACGATAGTAATAATGGTAGAGTCACCGGGAAAACTGTTCGTCGTATGCAACATCAGACATTATGAGTCACCGTCTTCCATGCGGCCCTGTTGTTGCTGCCGTTTTCGCTGCTAGACACAACCAACGTAACTTCCCTGCCTCTACTTCGGTGGTCATCTCGCCAACCGCCTAAAAACACGCAATGACGGAAGCCACAAGGGACGAGCAGAAATCGTTAAAGGACCTGCTCCGCCCAGTTCAGTGCTTTCCCGCCAGGTGGCGTCCGTTTTGGCGAAGTCGGCAATAGATCGATACGTTGTTTACAAATAATTGAGCGTTTGCTCAATTATTCGCTGCGTGTGTTCGAAAACAAGATTCGCGTGAAGCTATGCTCTGCGGATGCGTCGTGGCTACAACAGTGCTACCACAGTGACGTGGCGTCAGGAATGCATTGTGATGTAATAGCTTAGCTTAGAGTGGAGCGCTCACGTCCTCATCATGAACGAAGGCTGGCACACAGGCTTGCGGTTTTTGAAGAAGGGCGATTTTGGAAACGTACCTGAACAAGCTTGATGACCTTCCGGATTTCGAATGGTGTGTAGTGGCGGACGTGAGCCAAGGAAAGCCCGCCCGCGTCCACCACGGCCACTATGCCGGCGATTTGGAGTCTTTCTTCGAGCAAGTGGTATTCAAGGGCTACGATGGCTGCCCTGATGTACTCTTGCAGAGGTGCATATGCCCGGATTCCAAGCTCCTGGAAATAGAGTCACGGTAGGCTAAAAACAATTGTAAAATACCTATTGTTGACACAATGCCATGACGTAAAAGCATTGGGGTTTGTCGCCAGCTCTTTAATTAATGATGCGTTCATTAAACAACCCAGTGTACTTACCTACCTTCAAGATGGCTATTAGCCTTCCTTGTGCATCGCACTCCGTAGGAATGATAATGAGCTTGTTTTTGCGGATCACTTCGTCGAACAATATGTGGGACGGCAAAAGGTTCTCGAACATGTCCTTGTGCTCAGTCCTGACGCGAAAGTAGTTTCGAATAACCTGGAATGTATCCTGTTCGCGAAACTTGCGTGAGCGCAAGAATTTTATCAGGAACCTTTCGTCCGTCGGGCATTTCAAGTCAGGCTCCTCTGTGGATGACGTATGAAAGAAAGCAGATATTTTATTAATGTTCATTTATCGAAAGCCGGGTCACACTGCTTACGAATCATACAAAGGACAGTCTGCAAACAGGTTTGAATGCAAGACACCACGAGACCAATGCTTCGAATGCTGCATGGTAACAAGTTCAAGGAGAAACTTGGAGCGCGGCATTCGAACCTCGGATACCAGGTTGACTGATGTTTTCAGGCTGTCTTTTGTATGATGTATAAGCCGTGTGACCCCGGCTTAAGACGATGTGTCACATGTTTTACACTCGAGTCAGGGATGACCTAAATATTAAGTGCCAATTTGTTTACTCAGTAGCAGACACGTACATTCTAAAAAAAAGGTGTAGCCCTTACACCCCTTGTCACATGTACGACACGCCAAAACTTCAGTTCGACGTACAGCGGACTGACGTTGAACTGACGGGCCCAACCTTTACAAGAAGCTTGAATGACGGTGCGATGTAACATGTCGAACAACTAAAGTACTGTATGTATCAAAGACTACAGAAAACAAACACATGAGGTTTTGCAGTACCGACGATAAAATTACGATTATCTTTTTTTTGCTGCCAGTCACACTTACTTGAGCTATTTTGATAAGTTGCACAACTCAAATAATCAATCCGCTCGTGGAAGTTGGTGGCGTCGGTTCAACGTCATTGGTACGTGAAAGTTGGTGGCGTCGTTTCAACGTCATTGGTACGTCCAACTGAAGTTTGGGGTGTCGTATATTTCACGAGGGGGTGTACGGGCTACACCCTCTTTTTAGTGTGTATAACTAGAGATCTGCTTATCCGCGGATTACTCGCGGATCATCCGCAGATATCCGCAGTCAACTGGTGGATGCTGATAAAAGTGAATCAGATTTGACGGATTGCGGATGGGGTGTGGATGCCAGGGGCTGCCAATGCGGATCGAATACGGAAATCCGCGGGCTCGGATCTTCATTTTTGTCGAGGCGGCTCATCAGCGTGAGCGACCGCAAAGTGTTGAGTGATCAAGTGAGTGATACAATGAAGTGCATCATCGAATGTTTTACCGCAGCAAATAACTCTCGGAGAAAAGAAACTTTCTTCGTGTAAAAAAAGTCCAAAAACGTACAAGCCAGAGCAAAATAGAAGAAGGTTCTTTCCCCGTTTGATTTCTTGTTTTCCTTATGTAAACTTAATATGCATATTGCGGGTAAGATGCGATTCTGAATTTTGCGGATGTGGTTCGGATGCGAATACAAAGTATGCGGACGGGGATCGCATACGAAATGAATAATTTAAGAAGATGCGCAGATATGGTTGGGGTGCGGTTAAGTCCGGATGCGGATCGGATTTGGATGATCAAACCGCACAGGTCTCTCCATATAGACACTATAAGCTGAAGCGCTCCACCTGGCCTTATGCTACGGCAACTGCTGCCCTTTCATTTTGCGTTTCATTATTGTCGCTGACAAGGTTAGAATTGCAGGGAGAAGCTTCAATTTTCGCACCTCCAGCGCGAGCTTACTTACCTCCGACAAAGCTTCAGAGTTTCGTGCACCTGGAGCGCGCATGCGCAGCCGATACTACTGCGGCAGGCATTTAGCGCGCGTTGGAGGTTGGGCGTTCTAAAGACGCGCCCTTACGTTCTCGCTCTGTCTGTGGCTATAGTTACAAACGAGCAAAAAAACGTGTTACTCCTATCAGAGAAAACAAAAAAGTGAAACAAGCCGTCCGGTCGATGTTGCTACTCCCATGTGGTACCACGTTTCGGCTTTTCGCACCGCAAAAATAAACTAGACATTCTGGAGAGCTTGAACTCCGTCAGAACGTAGCCCCAGTCGTTCGAGCAAGATGACCAAAGTTTCCGCGCCAACCATTATCTTGTTCAAACGTTATAAGTGATTTTCGTTTTGTTGAAACTTTCAATGAGAAAAATGAGCCCATTTTCGACCGTTTTCGGTTTCTGGCGCCATAGAGCTCCACGTATTGGAGAGCTCCGTCGGCCGTCATTTTTCCATTGAAATTTTCATAAAATCGCTCGTAACTTTCGAATAAGATAACTGTTGGTGCTGAAGCTTTGGCATCTTGCTCAGAACGGCTAGGGCTACGTTTCGACGGAGTTAGAGCTCCCCGCAATGTCTAGTTTATTTGTGCGGTGCGAAAAACCGGGTTTGGATTTCTCACAAACACTCTGTAGTTACTGACAGTTTAAGAAGTGCAGGTCGTAGAATTATTGTGTTCACGATTCTTGCTTCGTGATTCCTGTCTCGGCATGTTTATAGGCTAATGCTGCCATCTCATAGGCTGAGGAAAACAAAAACAGATTTTACGTTCATGTTCATACAGCATTGCTTTTGATATCATAATTGTGTTGTGTAACTTGTCTTTACGTTTACTATACTGCGTGAACTTAGCCTGCCTCAATGGGCGACTTGTCTCTCAGTTGTAGGTGAGACATTGAGCCAGTGAAGTACAGCCGCTAGACTGGGGTCTTTAATGTGCACCACACAGTAGTGATACACGACCGCACGCCGGTACGATGCTCATCCAGACCTAAACGGGCAGGGACGGGGATTGAACCCCAGAATCCCTGGGTTCTGCAGCGCGGGCTTTCGCTCCACGTGCTCCGAGCTGGTGTGCGCTAAATGCCCGTTCACACTCTTGCAACGGAGTACGACCGAGAGAGACGAGACTTGTTAAAACCTCTTAAAATTTCTTAGGACGAGAGAACACACTGGCACGCTGGCGCCATCTATGCGGTGACCCTGGAACTGCATTTCACGAGAGCGAAGGTTTCGCGGTGTTTCCGAGGTCAAATGTGCGTAATACCTATAAGAAATGCTCGTTTATAACGTTGACAAAAGTTTTTGGAGCCAAGAAAGAAAGGATAACGCGCGAGAGAAATTGAAAGTATGCCGGACCACCAAGTTTACACTGCTACCCAATAGATGGCGCCGGTGTGTCCTCTCGTTGTAAGAGGTTTTAAGGAACTTAGCTCTAAGAGGTCGCAAGTGTGTGAACGGGACTTTACACACTCGGCCACCGATCCCACCCTTTCACTGCGGTGCGATATAGCAAAATGGTCGGGACACGTGACGTCCAGCATTTCGGAACTGCTGAATATGTGCTTTCGGGTGTTCATCTTGAGGAGAATTTCGAGTTATTGCTGTATGTGGTGCCATCGCAAGTAGCAGCGCCAACCAGACGCTTCCCCCTCAAGTGCATATGAATAGCGCCTTTTTATTTCCTCGCATTTTACAGTGATAGCTGTTGTGGTCTGTTCCGACCAATGTAAGTGACGTTCCATGCCATAGTAGAAAGTGAGGCGTCCGTCGTCTAGATCGTCAATTATTACTCGAAAAAGTTCGCCCCCGCCGCGGTGTTCTTGGGATTTGATCTTGGTTCATTGCGCGTAAAGTGCGGGCTTTACTATAGAGCTACGCCATACTTTTTATATATATATTTATTTCGCCACTACGCAACAGCTCTCAAAATGTGCTTTATCGGCATCTCATAGACGCAGTGCGTGTGAGTCTCGGGTAGCACCCACTAGACAATCACAGTTGCTTTGACGTAGCAATCAAAACATTCTAATCGTCTAAACAAATTAATAGGAATGTATTGTTGAAATTGAAAGCTTCGGCTAGTTGTCGTAAGCCGCCTCCCGGTTAGGAGGGTTCAGCCGCATCCATCCCATCTCTCCATCTACCGTCCCATCACGCCACTAGTCACGTCGTATCACGCCACGTGTGACGTCACAACCCGTCACCTGAACAAATAAAGTACCACATAAAGGTCGAGGTTTTGCGGCTTTCCCTCCCAAATGTCATCAACTTGCGAATCCACACAGCGCCAATTAGCTCGCGTCAGCGACGCCACCAGCGCGTCTCGAAGCGTTTTGCGACGAGCGCGACGCTATGCGGAGCGCAAGTTCGTCTGCTTCTTTGCAGGGGTTGCGGTGACGTCAGAACGCCAAGCTCTGATTGGCTCTGATTGAAGTATAGAAGGTAGACCTCGAAGGCAGCTCGCTTGGAGGTCTACCCACTCTCCTTCAATTAGAGCCAATCAGAGCTCGGCGTCGTTCTGACGTCACCGCAACTCCTGCGCAAGAAGCAGACGACTTGCTCTCCGTATACACCAATGCGCGGCTCTGACGTCACACCGCTTTGGTGGCGCTGCTGTCGTTACACCGACAGCAGCGCCGCCAACTATTGTGAGCATACTCCGCAGTTCTGGTTAGCGCCACTACGCCACTTACTGCGAACGCAACCACGCGGTGAACGCCACATTTAGCTGACGTCACAAAAAAGAAAAAAAAATCACGAATCTGCGGCCTTTTTTTTTTAAATTGGCACTTACAAACATAAAGCTTGGTATAATCTCCAAAGTGACTCAGTGTCCATGACAGCTTGGTTCAGTCAGGACTTTTCGTGTTTACAGTGTGGATGTACTATACCTGCAAGGAGTGTTCGTAGTCGTGCAACAGCCTCTTTCTTGACGTGTGGCGTTTCGCCGAGCTCTTGCTCCGCCATAAGTTGCAGGTCGGCAGAAAGTTCTGCCATGCTTCACACCTTTGACTTTTTTGCGTAATCCTCCTGCAGGAATGAAAAAAAAATCCTGACATATAACACTAAGCTAGGCAGGTGAGACGAACTTGGGTGGCACACAGTGGCAAACGCTGAACTATTGTGCCTTATCAAGCACTTGTCATTAGAACTTCCACTTTTTTCCCCGCATGAATATCGAGCTGTTTTGTACCGTGTTTTCCGGACGAGAGTCCGCTCCTGGTGCATTAGTGAGTTTTATCGCGTGTTTTTTAGCCTATCCTTCCATGGCTTCAGTTTTGGTCGCCAGACGTTGTGAATATCTGACTCGCTCTAGAAGGCTGGCAAGCGAACCTGCCGCCACGGCTTTCTATTCTAGCCAATAGGTTCCGTCGATTTCGCGAAAGTTTGGTGCATTGATCGCCCTTGGTGTCTACTTAACAGTCTTGTACACTTCACGCCAAAAATGCAATCGATTACAATTACTATTACTATTAGTTAAAAATATTCAATTAGATTACTCGATTACTTGAAAGAAAAATTAATTGACCGCTACTTGAAAATTAACCGTTACTTTTCCGATTACTCAAGATTTAAAAAAAGGCATATTTTTATGCTGGTTTGAAGACGTACTGTCTATCATTGAGCTGGAATCATCGGATTTCAAACTACACATCTTCTAGATCCACCACTTTTGGTGGACCACCTCCCTATCGGAGACTCGGTCCGAGAATTCATTGGAAGGAAGGTTGTGGAAACAAAGGGCACCATTCGGAAGGGAGAGAAGAAATAGTAACAGTTACGAGTAATTTTATTACTTTCGAAAGAAATCAGATTACTCTTCTCATAACTTCCCAAGAATGGTTATCAAACATATTACAAAATTACACCAGAAAGCAATTGATTACAAGTAATATTATCACTTGTAATCAGTGTCGTCTGCTACGCAACGCGTGAACAGGTCTCATAAGGGTGACTTTTTTAATTCAAGTAAATGAAATGTGTTTATTATAAATTACGTTTGTTCTATTCAAATAAACGTTATTTGATTTAAGTCAAGTCAACCTGATTTCAAGCACTGTAGCTAAAAATAGTGATTCATTTTCACTAGATATATTTGCAAACATGGCAGATTGATTGATCGATTTGTGCGATCACTGATAACAACGCGCGTAAAAAAACACACACTGCAAATCTGAAGTACAGTTTAATTAACAACGTTTCATTGATGTATCTGCCGCCACAATACAAAAAAACTTTAATAGTTTACTTATTAAAAAAGTGTTTTTCTCATTTTGACTCGATTGCAACAGGACATTACTTTTCTAGTTTTCATTTCTTTATTTTACTTTCTGATTTTGCTGAAATAGGGCGTTAGGGAACTGACAAACGAAGGAAGTGGAAGGGGAAATCAAGTTCATCAACGCTCCGATTCGCTCAGAAGAGCCCTAAATATTTTTGCTCGTGTTCAGTCATATATAAATATTTCTTGCTCGACGCTTCTTTGATTTTAATACAAAACAAATTCACATAAAAAGAATACATTAAATAATAAATGAATCAAATCAAATCAATCAAATCAATGTTTATTTTCCTTTGTGCTAACCAACAGCTCGAAAGCCTACTGGGTTAAGCACACACATTTGAAATACACACAAAATACAGAGTTGACAAAATAAAGAGCTGTGAAAAAAAAACATGCAAGCACACAAACATGTATATATGCCAATTAAAAACACCTGCATTAAAATGATCGTTCTCCAAAGGACAGGTTTGTGCTAAAAATATCGACGTCAGTAAATTGCGTGTTTAAAATATGTTGGATACGCGAAACCGGTGATGCGTTTCGAATGAGGTCTGGATAAAATACTCTTGGATTTCTAGAGTATAGATAAACAACGATAAACACACGATAAACGATAAACAAAAAAATGAAAGCCGTTTCCAACTCCCTGTAACGCCGAATTAGAGCGCAGCTCTTGAGGAGGAGAGGAAGGCACGGGGGGGTCACGTGAACTCGCGGGGGGGTCACGTGACTCGAGGGGGTCACGTGACCTCGGGCGGGTCACGCGGCTCAGGAGGTCACGTGGCCTGGGGGTCACGTGATCTCGGGTGAGTCACGTGGCCTCGGGGGTCAGCGTGACCTAATGGTTACGCCGACGGCGCGGCGACGCGTCAAGCAGGAAACGGGCGCCTAAGAGCTGCGCTCTAAAAACTTTTTGGGGGCGGGGATAATTATACACAGCGCACATATGCCTGACTTATTAGCTAACAGAGAAGCTTGTCTCACGAATACTAATGACGTGTATACGCTGTTATTCATAATATACACGTCACGTCTCGTCATTATCAACGACTTTTCTGCATTCTCCCTCACGTTTTTCCTTTTGCCAAGTGGCTATAGAGTAACTATCAGCTTAACAAAAAAAACAAAAAAAACAGCAGGGCATGGCATATTATGCTAGCGCTTCTTTCTTCGTGATTGGTTCCTTGGTGTTCTTGTCGGCTAATGCAGCGATCTGATTGGCTGAGCGGCGATAATGAGATGCTCAGGGCTCGTCACGCCCTGTGTTTCTGTCAGTGACTATAAACCAACACGCGGCCCTGACGTCACGCCTCTGTGGTGGCGCTGTTGTCGCCACGGCGCCTGCGCAGAAGCTTCACCTCACCCGAATCTGGTTCCTGCACTCGCGCAGTGCCCACACTTGGTGTGGACAAACGCGAGCTTGTTTGTAAACAGCGTCTCGGTCTATGCTCCGTTTCACGATAACTTGGCGAACTGTGGAGGCTGCGGCCTCCGCGACCCAAGATAGGCGCCGGATCAAGGCACGTGATAACATTCCATGGTCGAGACCACCGGGGTCTTGTTACCGCCACAGCAACAGAGCCCTCCGCGACAAAAAAGTAGTTCTAGGCATCTTTTTCTTTTCACGGCCATTGAACTCGTGCGATTCCATCTATAACGAGAAGATATGAAGAATAAAGAATAAATAATCATACATTTATCAGTTTCAATTGTATTTAAACCAAACAAGTGACGCCACATCCGTATCCGCTCGATTTTTCAAGCCTTGTAGCACCGTGGCCGTCGGCGATCGCCGGTGATCGCAGCCGTGTAATCGGCCGTTTCCGCTCAAAACATTGCACTGTGCCCTGGCATTAGTACTCGTCCCAGATTCGCAGCTCAATTGAGCGTATGGTTGTCTCATGAACTGTTCCCGAAGTGCTTGCTATTCTAGCAGACGGAAATGTTGCTGCTGGGGACGTTCATTCCAAGGTGGTTGGTTTCGGAGCAGACGATTCTTGGCTAGCAGACGACAGCCGGTTCCTCCAGCCTCGCCCGTTGAATTTGGCTTGGTGACACAAATGCTCCCGTGACATGGGGTCACGTGCCTCGCTCCGACGCTCTTATTGGATTGCGGGGACCTAGCATTCACAGTTCGCCAAGTTATCGTGAAACGGAGTATATAACCTGGCAAAATGTTTGCAGATTAACGCAGCCCCTACCAAATTTGATCTGATTGAAAGTTCATATACAGTGGCGTGCGGTATGTTTCACTACTGCGCGATCCATGTCAAAGACCCCTACGCGATAGCAGTCGTACCGCACTGGTGAAATCACTACACCTAATACGTCCAACAGTGCCGCCATACTTTGGCCAACTAAGGTCCCGCTGTCTAAACCTCTCACGTCTTCTTGACTTTTAAAGCGTGAAATGCTTTTTAATAACGCTAACCCCACTCCCAAAGTTTTGTTCGTCCGTCCGTCCGTCCGTAGCGTGCATTTCCCGCTAAGCTTAGCTGGGAAATTTATATCACGAGACACGAATTCAGTTTCGCAGGTATATTTATCGGGAAAATGCACGTCTTGTGACCTAGACAGCAATTCAGTTTCCTCGCTCAATTTCGCGGTAAAAATCGACGTCATGTGACCAGAAGTCACGAGGCCTATACAACCATTTAGTATCCCCGCCAAATGTAGCGGAGAAATATACGTCACGCGACACACCGATTCCCCTACTAATTCCCTGTAATGCATTTCATGCATTATAGCGCTTTGAAGTATATTTCAAAGTGCTCAGTTGAGCTGCACCTCACGCGACCCGCGAATAAGAAACATTTATTTCAATGTTACACGCTCATGCAACTAGGCCATAATCATAGTTGCCATCGGGTGAGTTTTGGTGAACTCACGTCACTTTATCGCGCAGACCGAGCGTGTAGCTTTGACGGCAGCGTTTGAAGGCTACGCAATGGCGCAATAGGAAGCAGCAAAATTTCGTCCATTTTGTACATGTATAATTGGCCTGCTTACTTGCGTGATACCGACAGAAAGTAATATATTGCAGAGATACACGACCATGCTTCCTGTAAATAATATTTTTGTAAGGAAAAAAATTAGAAAGACAAATATTGGCACCGAGCTTTACCTGTAAATAAAGCTCGGTGCCAATATATTTTTCTAACCTAACCTAACCTAACCTAACCTAACCTAACCTAACACAACCATAACCTAACCTAACCCAACCTATAGGTAAAAGTTGTTGACAATATTTTTTTATTCTACTTTTTTTGTCACCACAGAAATCTTATTTACAGGAAGCAAGGTCATGTATCTCTGCAATATATTACTTTCTGTCGGTATGAAGCAAGTAAACAGACCAATTATCCTTGTACAAAATGGACGAAAGGTTGCTGCTTCCTATTGCGCCATCGTGGTTGCCTTCAAACGCTGCTGTCAAGGCTAAACGCTCGCTCTGCGCGATAAAGTGGCGTGAGTTCACCCAAACTCACTCGATGGCAAGTATGACTATGCCCTAGTTGCAGGGGCGTGTAACATTGAAATAAATGTTTCTTATTCGCGCGTCGCGTGAGGTGAGCTCAACTGAGGTCGTTGGGCATAGACCGTCTAACATTGGGCAATTAGGTTGGACTGAATGACACTAGGGGGATGGCGAGTATCGTTGACTGAACGACACTTGCGAGCGGCCGTGTAATTAGGACATTAGAGCACGCGACACTTAAGGTTACAACGGGATTCAGCACGAAGGGCAAGGCGCCCCGCGGACTTGCTGAAAGTTACACTAAATTTGGTCGTCTAACATGGGGTAATGTTTATAATCATTAGCATGAAAGCTGCATCTCGTACAATATGATCATAAGCCACACTAACAACCTTCCACGCTTTCTTGACGCACTTGTCAGTTTTTGAGAGAGAGAGAGAGAGAGAGAAAGAGACAAAACAAGCTTAGTCCGGACTGGAACGTAGAGTATTAAGGTCAATTTGAACTCTGACAAATTCAAGAAAGACTGGAGCTCAGGTCTAGCGAAAGGCCAGATGAGGCGTTGCATTGTACGCGTGAAATTACCTTTTTCGAAGACTCCGAAACTGGAACGCACTGCGACCGTCGTTGTCATGTATTCCTAACTAGGCGTAGTCCTTGCGGTGTAGCCAATGCACCTTGATCCTTGACAGCACCTACAGCCACCTACACCAAGCACACTTTTCTAACCCAGACTTCTGGAGCCACAAGACCCCTTACCGTCATGCAAAAAGCAGCGTTACTGTTTGGAAGTTAGAACGTACCTATGAAGAGCTTAGAATGTGGCCGCACCACGCTTAGACCCGTTATCCTTCGCAAACAGCCCCCAGCTGCAGCCTTCCCCAGTGTGAAGCGAAGGTCGACCAAGCGACTCGCGAATGAAGTGCTCCTCTCCCTTTCTCGTAGATAAATAATGGACGATTCCGCGATGTCTATGTGCTTCTGAGGAGGTTGTTGACGCGTGCCAGCGACACACGAAACTTCGTGTCTATCTTTGATAAAACCGTGATGGTTATCGGAACCAGATCGCTGAATAGCGACACTGGTGAAGGTGTCGATATGGCTAATCTGGTTTGCTTGAGGAGATAGGTTGCAGATGGGGTGAAAGAAAGAAAGTACGGTGATATAAAAAGGTGAACAGCCGTCATGTGATAAGGTGTGTACAGTGTTCCAATATACACGTGATCTAAAACAACACGCCTTTCTCCATACTTGGAGTCAACTTTCTCTGGCAATGGAGCCAAGGCTACAGAGCCGAAGCACGCCGTTTCACTGTGCAGCTAAATCTAGGTAAAAAAAAATAATTTGCGGAGGTAACTTACCGAACTAAAAATATAAATTAGTCATTTTAGCTTCGATTTCACAATGTTACAATTGTATTCGTCAGGATATGCCAAACTAATATCATTTCTTTTCTTTATCTCCTTCAGGCTTTCCCGGCTTCTGTTGACCGGATGTTTTCTAATTCTCTGCGAAACAAACATCCGTCTTTCTCGTGCTCAACGCCGGTATCAAGGCATCACGTCACCTCCTCACATACACCCTTTCGTAATTGCTTTGCAATCAGTGTTGGACACAATACTCGATAAAAGTATTTAAGTTAAGTTACTAAATACCTGCTTCATAAAGTATTTAAAATACTACTCAAGTTACTTTCAATGTAAAGTATCTTGAGTAGAGTACAAATACTTAGAAATGTAATTCAATTCCTTTTGAAGATACTTCCGCATTGCGTAATTAGTATCGACGTCAGTGACAACAATTATACAGCTGCGCAAATCTGGGTTACCAGAATGGTTTATTAGCGCTTAACAACACAAAACGAAAAAGAAAAATGACCGCATCTCCACGTGGTGAAAGATGTTGATTGGGGCGAAGCTCTGGTGGTGCTGATGATACTGATTTTGTTCATAGGTAATGCTGATGGTGCTGATTTTTTTATTGCTCATAGGTAGTGCTGAGTTCCGGGTTGCGTTTCGACTTCATTATTACTGCTTTATGGTCGGTGAAATGCAGAGCCAGTGGTTCTTCTAGCTGATCAGCTTGGATCCGCTAGAAGCCGTGGGAACGCATCTCCACCGCTTAAGTCAACGGTCCATGTCAGAAAGAGAATGTGTGGTATGGAACGTGGTTATATACGCATTTGAGCATTTGACCGCAGCGCCCTCTCGTCTATAAACGTTGAGCCAATGCATGCAAAGTTTAACGCGATTATATACGCATTTGACCGCAGTGCCCTCTCCTGTATAGACGTTGAGCGGCTACATGCAACGTTTCATCCATGACATCCCCAGCTCTAGAGTTACTACCACATCTCAGAGCCCCATACTCGTCCCGCAGTCGTGGCCGAGTGGTTAAGGCGATGGACTAGAAATCCGTTGGGGTCTCCCCGCACAGGTTCGAATCCTTTCGACTGCGCAAACATTTTGTCTTTTTTAAGAAGACAGATGGGATGACAATCGATGTGAGCACGGACGCCGGACGGACAAAGCTAGACCCTAAGGAGCTTCGCCCCTAAAAGAGAAGACATCGTAGAGCTATTTTATGCAGTCCAAATATAAGGCGCAGGATATTGTCACAAATGAAAAATGACGAGGCGGCGAATAACTGAAGAAACTAAACGTTTAATGGGCGAACGTGTGCACTAAGCAAAATAGAGATAGGCTAGCGTCGCAGGCGTCGATGTCGGCGAAACAGCAGGATCGACCGTTGGGGCGAGCCTGACTCCGGAACACCACGCGGAGCACCTTTTGTACCCGCGTGGGTTTCTGGAACATTGGGCGTACAACTCTAAGAAATGCCTGCGCGTCTACTTACCCGCAAAACACTCAGAGATCCGATCTCTGTGATCTACGAAATCAGCTCAGCGAATGATGAGGCGAAACATCCGTTTCGACCTAAATATGAAGTCTGGGGTGTGGCATTCTGAACCAAAGCTTATTTAGAGACTGGCAGAAAAGCCGAAGAAGCATGGAGGGCCGTTTCCACCCATATAACCTGTAGTATAGTACAAAAGTAGCGAGATGGGGCAGATATTGAACTTTCCCAAATAGGTTTTACGAATTACGCACGCGCCACGAATTGCAGAGTGACAAAACACAATCTTCACTTTTCAACCGAAGAACTCTCGCGTGAGTCAAATGGATTATTGACGATGTTAAGGGACTGCATAAAATAGTTCCTTAACGTACTGAGTAACGACTTTGTACAGGTGTGACCGAACATGTTGCATTTCGTATATCGAAATTTGAAGAAGAGAGCTGAGTTGCCTAAAAAGTAAAATATTAACAGCGTGAAACAGCTACCTACGACGGCCGTCTGCAGATGGAAACCATCTGGGTAGCGTCACAGACGAGAGATGGCGGCAGCTGTTGACATGTAGCCAAAATACGTCGAGAAAGTGTCTTTTTTTATTTGTGTCTATACAGAAACGTCTATAATTACAAGTAACCAAATCATTCACATCGTCTGCTGTCGCTGATTAGTGACTGCGCCCATACGCTCCTATTGGCCTTCATCATTCGGCCGTTACTTCATTCACACAATTAGCAGATGAACACCCCTAGCGGCGAAATCAGAACCTTTATTTTTTACTCTTTGCTCAAGTAAATTGACGTATTGAAATTTTGATGGACAAAATGCATCATAATTTTGTAAACAGGTGCTCTTCGGCCACCTTTTTACAAAAGTTTAAAAAGTTTACCGGCGTGCGTTAAGGAACCAACTTAGGCGGTCTCGTCAAAAGGTCACCGATTCAATTCATTCATGTGGCAATTCATTCAGCCTACAGGAAATGAGATAGACCTCACACACACCCATAGCTACTAGTCAACGTTTAGTTCTCGCTCTCAACGAAATTAGTCGAAAGCAGCTCCGTGTTTCGGATTTTCAGTCTATACATTTGTTTTCTATTGTTTGAATGTTTAGTTAATACTTCGGTCAACTAATCAGCATCCAACAAATGAAGTGTGCATAGGAGCATACAGTGCGCAGCCAACGTGTTCAATATCTCAGAAAGCTGCTAGGGTATGTAAGTTCTTCTGCTCTTTGCGCGCTTCTTGTGTTTCTTTGCCCTCCAGATACGCCCACGTGCTTTTGATTCAGCCTGATCTCAGCCAATGAGGCGCGTGCTTGGCTGTATCGTCATCACGCGTTTTAGCGCGTTCTTCATATTGCTTTATGGCTGAATTTACATGGAGGTGACCCCAGAGCATTGAATCGAGATTTGACTGCTTTAATTGATAGTAGATTGGTAGAAGAAGAATAAGTAGAGAGAAAGGGTGCGTGTGATTGGGTGCCTGCTCGATTCGATGAGCTACGATAGCATCCACGTAAACGTAGCCAATGACTAGAGCGGCCACTTGGCGTTTCGATGCCCCAAGTACAATGTACTAGAATACGGGGTAGTGTTGGAAGCGGAGCTTCTCGCGTGAGGCGTGTGGTGTAAATCGCGATCGACACCGGCGCATCGGCAGTAGTAGCAGTATAGTAGGCATGGTGGTGGTCGTGCGCGTGCACCACGTGCACGCGCAAGTGCGGCGGCACGTGCGGACTGCAGCGACTTTCTTCTGCCCTGCCGACTGCAGCGCCGCGATTGTAGTCTTCACGCGCGGCCTGACAAGTTCAAATTGTCGAGTCGCGCCGGTCCAAACACTACCCCGTATTCTAGTACACTGCACCCCAAGGGCACTTTTTGGAACACTTCCTTTTCGTTTAGATCCTAATTAATATTGTAAAGTGTTACTTTGCTCATTCTGGAGGAAGTTGGTGCGTGAACAATACATATCATGGCTGGGTTACTAAAAGTTGTGTCTTAGCTAAGACAGTGAAAACAAGCGCTGCCGAAACCAGCGCACAAGCTATCTCAGGAGTTATGTTAAGTAAAGGCAAAGGCATCGGCGCGGACATATGGCTTTCAGATTGGCTTTCCTTTCGCGAGTGCCCGTGAAAGTAAAAGAAATCTTAAAGTCACGCGCTCGCGCCAGTGCGTTTGCCTCTGCTGCACGCAGCTCATGAGATGGAGTACAGGAGCTTTAAAGAGATACTGAACCGATATTTGGATTTCGCAAAATAAGGCCGCAGAAACGTTGAACGGGACGCTACGAACTCCAAAACATCACTCATGCATCGATATCTCAAACGGGTGGCCGTATTTTTGGAAATGAAGGGCGCGATCACTCGAGGTCTTTTACTTCATTGTCATTATCGCGGCCGGCTCGCCTGAGCAAGTGGAGCCGGCCGCGATAATGACGAATCGCATATCCGGAAGGGCGGAGCTATAACTTTACCGGCGCTCTTTCCTGTTTAGTTTCGGTTTGACGCCATTTGACGTGAACGGGGTGGGGAGCCGGCCGCGAAACAGTTACTTAACTATGGGAAAATAAAATAAAGTACCGCGCTAATTTTGATGTTAATCTGCTGATCTCAATTAAGGCAATCAGCGAGGTAAGCAAGCTGTTCCACGTAGATCAGTGACGGGAATATTTGACGATTCTGAAATTAGGATTAAACCTGTAAAACTGCGCGACGCGAAAACGGCGTACATCTTTCATATTAGCAAATTCACATAGCACGATCCGTACCTGCACTGTTTTCAGCATTCCTTGAGTGCTCTCAGGCATCTCCGACGCCAGGCAATGATGTCACTGCGCTCAATGAGTGCAAGTCTTCGTTTTCGCTTGTCAAAGGAAAAACTGATGTCTTTTAGCAACCTCAACAAGGTCGTTTTGGACACGTTCGGTAGCTCGTCGTCTTCTTTGACACCTTTCACCATGCTATTGAGGATGGGAATCCCCTCGGAGTAGTTGCGATGCACCTTTAGACGAATGGCTTTCAGTGTGAAGTCGTCATGCTCTTCACAAGAGAAGCACGCGGACCGTCATGCTTGACGGTCCGCGTGCTTCTCTTCACTTCGTGGACCCCACAGCTTCGCTTTTGGGACAGCAGCTGCACCAAAGCGACATTCTGCTTTGTACTTCGCGACAGTACGGACGGACACTTTGGTGTCGTCACTGACCATCTGCAGCACTTCACGGACCGACTTCTCCAAGAAACGCGTTCTCGTGCTCGCGATCACGTTGGCGATCACCTGCTTGCACTCTTTCGAGATCTTCTAACAAGGAATCTTCGAAAATATTCGAGCAGGAAAGGCGCTGGAGGTCGCTGCAGAAGATGCCATTTTGTCAAAACCGGCGAGGTAGCCGGACAACCCGAACCCAGTGACTGTCGCACGGATGGTGGAAACCCGAAACGGACTAAAATGGAAAACAGAACGAAGTAATACACCTTATTTTTACGTTTTACTGAGAAAAGAAAAAAAAACATTTTCCTTGTCAACATTTCAACGAAATTATGAGTTACTAGCTCCAAAGACGTACCCTTTTCCAGTTATTGCTTTTTGCAGGGGACGCACTATTTTATGGTGCGAACGCTAGGCAACGCAAACCGGTGCGCTAGCTTTGAGTACGTTGCACGGTATGTATGAAACGGAGTATAGATTATAAAACGAAGTATGGTTTGAGCTCTCACGTTGCGAGAAACGTCACATCGCATGCCTTCTGAAAGCATGAGATGGTTCAGAAAAATGACCAAGACGTGAAGTGGGCGATAGGAGCCAGCGAAGCGCAAACCAGTGCTGTGAGCTGAAGTCCCTAGACAAAATTTCCGCTTGGCGTTTCTTAAAATACAAAGTACCAACAACCGCTGTAGGCGAACGTGCGAGACGCGTACCATAAGATCACGAGTGAGTGCCGCACCGCAATATGCTTACAGGGGCTGCACCTTAACCGCTCATGTCTGTGCTGCGCGGCCATTTGCTTCGAAGGATCTCACGAGGCACGGTATCGTGCGTTGGCGTATTTGATGATTTTATGCCGCTTGCAAGACAAACAAACACCTCAAAGGGTTTTACTGAGGGCGTGTAACTCTTTGATGTGACCTACGGACTCGCGGAGCGCGAGGTTACGTGGTACATTCTTACCGCTAGACAGTGTACATAGGTCACGGCATCGTCTGCAGTCACTTTAAGATCGAAGGTGAAAGCTCGTCACGCAACTTCGTGATAGCACATTGCCATGGCATCACTACGTCATACGTGCATCGCCTCTCATTCGTCCTATGTTTTTTTGTTAGGTGCAGCATACAGAAATCTCACATAAACCATTTTCCGGCAAAAAGCCAAAACCGATCTCGTCGGTGGCAAGCTAAAGGCTGGACTCCACGGGGTGAATGTGCTGCGAAAAATCGACAAATTTCGCCCGGCGGCTTTCGATCCGCGCGTGGCATCAGCACAGTTGCGGCTACGTCGCGCGTAAAGCGAGCCGTGTGTCGGGCGACGTTCGTCAGTTATTCGTGGCATTATTCCCCCCATGGAGTTCAGCATTAAGGACTCGTGCAGCGAGTTTCCGTCCGTGCTAGCTCGTGGAAGCAGCAACAACGATGATTGCTCTAGCTTGGGGCACTTGGTGCTGGTCTCGCCACTTCGTTGAAGCCGTTCAGAATAAATCTAGCGAAAACTGCACTGTCCAATTTATTAACACAAATACGCAAATACCAAGACATTTAGTCTTCTCATCAGGCTCTCAATATTAAGATATGACACACCAATAGCGTCTACTACCGTTCGTTTTGTCACTTTTACCTTCTAAAAAAAATTTAATTTAAAAAATAGCCTCGAAATACGCTAGAAACAGTCAAAATAGTCACATTTCTGGATTATATTAAGAATTTCCAGTGCTCTCAGTGGAAAATTTAAGGTTCGTACAACCTGTGGCTTTCTGCTGAGCCTCAAAAAGAATCAATATTCTGGTGCATTCCTGAAACTCAGGAATGAACCAGCGGAATTTGCTCATTAGGCTACGATCGCTTGAATCACCCTTAAGATTAACGCTATGAACAATTCCAGAGATGCCAGAGCTTACGGGGATAGCAGGCATAGTAAAAAAGCATATCAAGTGTTAAATTATCAATTACCTGGGGCGATGAGCCTTCTAGAAGCCTCCGAGTGCACAATACACGCCGATCTTGTCGTAAATATATCCAACCAAGCGTAGCGCGGTAAAGCCACTCAACTGTGATCCTCACAGACGCCTATCCACGCCTAGCACACACGTCTCGCACAATCGTGTGGTATCACGAGAAGCTTGACCGCCGGCAATCGAAGCAACGTTATTATGTTGAAGTTCGAACTCTTCAAGGAAAAGTCAGAACTTGACCGTGACACGGTCATACGCGCTGTCCTTCACAGCCCCGCCCACAACAGCTACTCCCAACTGATTACGTGTAGAGGCGAAGGACGCTAAGCGCTTTGCACCTCTCTTTTCCTCCTTCAGTGATAAATAATGAATGGTTCCGACGTTTACTTGTTTGCGAGGAGGTTGTTGGCTCTTGTTGGTGGTACTACGTGACGGTAGCTCCGCGCGTGACAGGCAGGTGCCAAGAACAGCCGCGAGATCGTTTCTGTTGAGTAACTCACGTAGTGTTCCGAGCATAGGGCTGTGCGGCTCTAGTTTCGCCTCGCATACGCAGCGCCACTCCTCCCCTGGCGAGGCGCGCCGATACTTGTTAGAAGTACGAGGAGCAGACGACGCGGGAGGCTGGTGCGCTTGTCGTGCTGGATTCGCGCTTCGTAAAATAATCTACCGAATGCAAAAGGCATCCAAATGCCACAGCGTCGTGTTAAACAGAAAGGTATCTGTCTCGCGAAAAGTTTTGTTTGGTTCCTGGGAGGTGATTCAAGAAAGATCGCCAGAAGCATGAATCGCCAGCTGTGCGGAGGACAGGTTTAATTATTGTTTCTCTATCTTGTCGCGTGATTCAGTAATGCAGCTACACTTGCTTGTCACATTAATAGGGACTTTTCGTAGCTCACACGCGAGAGCATGCAGGAGTTTTGCGTTGCTTGGGGGCGGACTGAGCTGGCGCCCGTGGGGCCCGCAATCCGACACTTACGTTCTACGATAAGTCCCTATAATGTTATAGGTATACGATGCTTCCCCATGGCTGTCGACAAACGAAACCCGAATATGCAGTTACCATTTTTTAAACAACTTTAAATTTGAGAATTAAGCTCACTTTGCTTACCCGCCAATTTTGTTCCCCGATGTTACCAAGAGAAAGCGGGTAAGCGGCAAAAGACTTGAGGAAAAATTAGGCAGGTAATCGTAGCCCCTATTCCGTACTGACTTGAACGCATAATTGAAAAGAAATTGACGGCTGTATTCTAGTTTTTCTATATATTATTAAAACGATGTAGTTAGCCCACAAGAGGTATAATTACTTCCTAAGGGCCTCTCAAAATTACACTAGAACATCCCTGGGTCGACCAATTTGAGCGTGTTGACAATGTTAGATGTTCCTGATGTAGTAGCTAGGATGGTTCCCGTGGGTGTCGACAAAATAAACCCGATTTTGCAGTTACTATTTTTTAAACAATTCTAAATTTGAGAGCCCAGTTCACTTTGCTTACCTGCCAATTTTCCATTTTGATGCATTAGTGGAGACTGGGCCGAGAAAACTAGAAACATCAACCGTGGAAGAGACAGAAAGAGGTATCTCTCTTGCACGGTTGACATTTTTAGTTTTTTCGACCCACTCTCGGGCAATTCATCCAAAATGTTAATATACACACCAGCTCGCCTGCGCTCTCACAGTAATTTCTACCAATTTCGTTCCCCGATGCTTACAAGAGAAGGCGAGTAAGCAGTGAAAGACATGAGGGCAAATGAGGCAGATAATCATAGCCCGTATTGCACATTGACTTGAGCGCATAGTTGAAAAGAGATTTACACTGACTCCTATACTGTGGTTCTTTTTTATATTATTAAATGATGTAGTTAACCTACAACAGGCATAATTATTTTCCAAGGAACTCTAAAACATCAAAACCTAGGACATTCCTCGGTCGAACAATAAGAGTGTGTTGCCAATGTTAGATGTATAAATTGAAAGCACCGGACGAGGACAGGGCACGTCACAAAGGCCAGTAACTAAACATTCAGGACTGAAATTTAAAATTAAATAACCTTTTCTTGCAGAGAGAGAGTGAAGAAATTTTGACGCTCCTTTCCTGGCGCAAAGACTCAAGATACATCAAATTTAATTGTACCTAAACAGCAAACAAAACAAATAGTGACGCAATTTTTTTTATTAGTTGTGAACCGCAACAGTGTTTAAAATTATCACTCTGCGGTCACATAAAAAATAAGCTAAAAAAGGCGACGCTTTACGACGCAAGTGCAAGTCGATTAGAGATCACTCTCTTCACTAATAAAATTATAAGTGGGTTATTGACGCACGTAGATGAATTGCGATTCTACCGCTTTGACGGCAGCGTCAGACGCGCAAACACAGCAAGGTGTCGCGGCGTATAGTAAGTTTCCTTTTTTATTATTTTGTTGTTGGACCCGCTCGAAATACCTGGGAACAGATAAGCGGTGGCCATATTGACGTACCGTTTCGGTTTTTTATTAGAGCTTGACCCAGTGTTGCGATCAGGCTTCATTCGGATGAATTATAACAGGCGCAGCATGCTTCCAGCAACCGGTAACTCCGAGTTTCTAAGAGAACTGACCTGAGTTCAAGGAGTGTATGCGACAGCGCAGCTGTGCGCGAAAAGACAATTTAAACAATGTTGCATCCTCATCTTTGTCCGAATAGCCCTGACTTTGAAGAGCTAGCGAAACCATAAAGAAAAAGAGCATTTATCTCGAGGCGTATGTTACAGTCGACGCTGTCTTGCACTTGCGAGACACACTTCGCAAACGACAAATGTTCTTATATGCCTGGATTATTTTCTCCACCCCGGACACCTGACACACAGGCAACCTGTCTTTGCGGAGGTTCGCCTCCTTAAAAAATTATCACAGTTTTTTAACAGACAGAAAGCTTCAACGCGGAGCTGGCCATTGCAACTGGACGCGCGATGGGACGAGCGTACGGCTAATTAGGGCGAATTTGCGCCACGTCGCGGCGCCACTGGTATCGCTCCAGCGCGCCCCTGGCCCAGCCGAACAGTCCCATGAGGTCCAAGATTCGTGATGGGCAAAGCTCCTCACCGGCCTTCCCAAACGCTCAGCTGCCCAGCAAAAGCAGCGTATAGCACATCTTCTCCAGAGTTGGGGCGAGTTGAGGGACACTCCAAACTTCACAAAAGTAAAATCTGCGCACGCAACAAAAAGCAGCATAGAAAAAAAAAACTGCCCTGCCAAACTTAAGGCACAGCAGCGTGGCATCTGAACTTGAGTTTTAAGCACTGGCGCGCCCCGGCTTATTTTAATTTACATCCTTCTCGGCTTTAAAAGAATCCTTTTCGCAACTCCAGCGACATATAGGGGGCGCCACCTCCAAACAAACAAGGCGGCTAGGTCCAAGTCGCGTCGGCTCGGCCGGGCCGCCTGCACGGGTGGCGCATTCAGTTTAACAGATTTTCTTTCGTTTAATACTCAATTTTATAGGTATTTGAACTGCGACGGTTAAGTGTATCCAGTGCACATAAACTTGCAGTGCATAGTTTTGTTTTCCCGGTATTTTTTGTTATTTTAATGTCAAACTTTCGTTTCAGAAATTTAGTTTAAAACCAAAACTATGGGCTCCGGAGAGGCGGTAATAGCCTCTAATCAGTTTTGATCATCTAAGGAAAGCGGCGATGACTACAGAATTGTTACACCGAGAGTAATTTTCAGCTAACTCGGATGCCACCACCATGCGACTTATCTTTCCGCGAAATCGACCTTTTGTGTGTATCCGCGTTTAAGAAACAGCTCCAGTCGTCTGCTCGGTCAACAACACAGGCTGCAGGAAAATTATGAAAATGAAGCAAGCGCTTCTTGAGCCAAGGGGCATTTTAACCCGCTGGCGCCCCACTAAGCAGCTGATACTCGTATTTCAATTCAGGTTGTAGTAGCAATCGAGAAGTCATTTTCACGAACGGGTTATGTATTATATTACGTGCTATGTGCCACTAAAGCGATATTAGTATATTCTTCGGGTTGAAATATGAGCTTAGTTGACTAGTTATTAGGTGAACTACCGAATAAAAGTATATTTGACAGACAGAGAGATACTACTTAAACTCAGCCAAAAGGTTCTAGCCGGTAGCACGGAGACGAATGCGGACAAACTAAAAAGAGTCTTTATCGGAGATTCACGCAGAACCTCTCTGCACTGAACTTAACTTCGAATCCTGAACAGAGAAAATGAGTATGTTTTGTGGCCGGACAACCTGAGCAATGTAGACGTATATTGCTGCTGTCTTCGACGGGGGTATAATATAAATATTAGAGGCGCGATAGATCAGAATGCCATGACAGCTTCTAACTTTGCGAGACGCGTCCCCCACCTTTTGAAAGCAGATCATTTCCCTCATTAATCGTATGCAGCCAGCAGGTTTTCCTGAATCAAGTAATTGCGAAATTAGCCCAACCCCTTCAGTGTGGTCCAGAAGCTTTTTCGGCGAAAAGCAGCCAAGATTAATAGCCAGTGCACCGACCGGTGTGAATGGCTCAAACTTGAAGATAATCGAACACAACCAAACTCAAGAAAAGCAGTTATCTGACCTTCCCATTCACTTGACTGCAACATTGGTGTTCCCTCCAGTGAAACACCTCGTATGTCGTCTTCAGTCCACCGTTCTACCTCCTTATGAGTTACCAAGTAGTCGTCACTTTGAATGTGATTCGAGAGAGACAAGAAATCAAAACGTCTTTCCGTGATTCCTTCCCATCCAAGAAATCGAAAGCACTCGACCGTGTGTTGTGGAGTAAACGGGCTTTCAAACACGTGATGGAAGGAAACAATCTATTGAGGCTTCACCACACTAGTGAACACTCAGGCAAACTTAAGAAATTGTCGGACCTTCGTAAAATTACATTGTTCGCCCCCGCGCCGACAACACGTGTCCGTGAAAGCCACCAGAGACGCGGAGGGGCGCAAAGCGACCTGGTCCGGCTGGTTCCCGGTTTTCCCGCTTGGTGGCGTCCCTTTTGCTGGAGTCGCGACCAATTTCACACTACTGCTTTCTCTGAAAAGTAGAATGCTATGATATGAAGCAACGACGAGTAGTAGTAGTAGTAGTAGTAGTAGTAGTAGTAGTAGTAGTAGTAGTAGTAGTAGTAGTAGTAGTAGCATAGTAGTAGTAGTAGTAGTAGTAGTAGTAGTAGTAGTAGTAGTAGTAGTAGTAGCAGTAGTACTAGTAGTAGTCAATCTCTCAATGAATCAATCAATCTTTATTGGGTGCCCAAGAACAACCATGCGGTCTTGGTTCCGCCACTCTGAAACCTCCAAACACACAGAACAAAGAAACATACAAGTATTGCACATACACGGATTAAAACGAGCAAAACATGAAAACATTATAACTAGATTGGAGTAGATAGGCAATATATTTAATTACAAAAAACTAGGTAGAAAAAGAAACACCCTTTATATTACTTATCGTCTTGAACTTGAAGCACTAAACGTACATTCGTTTTTTTTAACCCTAGCTCCTTGTTGTTCACGCAGAAGTCACCATCCCGTATGTATTATTGAATTCCTAGATACACACAACGTACGTTTTTAGAAAACAAAAATTTGACGCAGACTTAGAAGTTGTCCAGCGTTCCCTAGCGCAACTGTCCAAGTACTCACGATGTACACAGCCCCTTTAGACTGCTTTTGCAGCGCTACTTGGCGACGTACTAACGTGAGATGGCAGCGAGCCAACCGTGGACCGACACGGATAAGCGTTCAGTAGCGAAACAATCTACTCGGTGCAGCGCCCTCGTGTTTTGCCGCCTTGATATGGACGCCACTCCAGAGGCGACTAGACGTAATACATAGATTTTGTGACTGAGATAACGAAACCTCTATGGCTTCACACACCCACGGATATAACGGCGTTGGTTAAAAACTTGCAGCGGCTATAAACCAAAATACCAAAACGTCATTTACGATATGGAAAGAGCGACATTTAAAAAGCCTCTGACACGCCAAAAAATATTTTTTTCATGCTAGGCGTTGAAATGGCATATTAGGACATCACAAAAAAATATTTCACTATAGAGTTGCGTAGTTTTTTTTATAAAAAATAGAAATACGAGGCCCAATTCAAAGTTCCCACCGTGCACTGTGACGGAACAGTGTACCGCAAGGTGTCGGGGCGGTCAGAAGGGAGGCATCGCCGGAAGTCACGTGAGTTGTATCGCTCCTCGTGCTTACCGCGAGCGCGTGTAATATTTTTTTTTAAAAATATTTTTGTTATTTTTTGCATTTCCACGAGCGATCCAAGCAAACAAGGTTCCTTTTATTTGATTTTCATCGCTTTATGTTGCTGTAAAGGTAGAAGAAGCGGAGTCAGTGAATTGACGTGATTAACTACAATGCCTAGAAGGTGCTGTGTGAGGGACTGTCCCGGTATTTCAGCAACTGAAGAAGAGATCACACTGCATGCATTTCCGAGAGACATACAGAGCGCGACACTGTTAGCGCGAACAAGCGATCGCCGGTTTTTTCAGTTTTTCTCTTTGAAACCAAGGGATGTCATCCAAGTTATTATTGCTATGGAAAGAGCTCATTTAGTTCTATAATGTAAGCGATAACATTTCGTACTCGCTAATACTATTCAGAAGTAAAATGCGAAAATACGCCGATGTCGTGTTCGCGCTAACAGTGTCGCGATGTGCACATCGGCCGCATGTGCACCTAGTAAACAAGTTCTACTCATGTTCTAGACAAAATACGTACTTTGTGCTCGACGTTTACTTGTACTTGGTACACAAACCAGTTCGTATTCTTTAGACGGCAGGCATCTTTAGCCTGGAGAGTATCCGATGATTCAACGACCTCGGTGTCTGAACCTTCAGCAATGCGATCGGGTGTGTCGTATGCTAGCAATCCTAATTTCTGCGAGCGTTCTAAATTTTTTTTTCAAAACTTGATGGCTTGTTTTTTGCCCAGTATAGCCCTGTATCATCGGACTGACGCGCATGCACTCGTACATTGGCTTGTACTCGCAACGCTTTCATCATTGACCTCCATCACGTCGATCCACTGACTCTTCGTCCTCAAATTTTACAGCTCGCAAACGAACCAACGGTGCAGCGATAAAGAGCTAGTGGAACTGAAACTTCGTTTTCTACAATCGCTCGTACAAAGAGCAGAATAAAAAATAAAAAAAATCTTAGGCACGGTCGCGGAGAGCACGAGGAGTGAAACTCACGTGACTTCCGGTGAACCCACTTTTAGTGACGTAGGTTGGTGCCTCCCTTCTGACCGCCCCGACACCTTGCGGTACACTGTTACGTCACAGTGCACGACGGGAACTTTGAATTGGGCCTCGTATTTCTATTTTTTATTTAAAAAAATCTAGGCAACTCTATATTGAAATATTATTTTTGTGATGTCCTGATATGCCATTTCAACGCCTAGCATGAAAAAAAATGTTTTTGTTGCGTGTCAGAGGTCTTTTAAGACGAACAGACAAGAAAGCCTGTCTTGTCTGTTTCTCTTAAATGCCCCTCTTTCCTTATCGTAAATTAATAACCAACACGCTCAACCATCTACAAAACGTCGTTTTTTTTTTTTTACAGCATGTTGCAACTCTTTATACGCTGAACACCGGAGAAAACCAACACAGACAATGTACCGCACATAGATTTTCTGCCTTCTACATTAATGTCCGGGATTCGCTTGTACACACATGTTATTTATTTACCGAGTTTTCACCAATTTATTCGCTCGCGTACCTTGATTACCTGACTCTCGGGTGGTACGTTCTCAAGGGCATACATTTTTCTTTCATTGGCCACTTTTTTGCTCGTCAACATCCTCCCCATGTCCCTTCCAATACCTAGTGACAGAAGGGTGTACCTGTCCTCAGGGACTCAATGTTTGGATTTGTACACGAGATTACATGATATTTGAGCACATTTTGAGCTCCGTTTCGTCGTGTAATATGCTTAGCCCAAATTAAAACTCTCCGGTAAACTCTGACAGCTTTACTCCCAGCTGAAGCTACCAGTTTCATTCATACACAGCGTTCTGCTGATGTCCTGTGTTCCACCGGTTTGGAGTTTTTGCCTAGCTTTATGGCCTCGTTCCGCAAAGAGGGAGATATTGTAATGTGATAATGAGGACCGGCAGAGTAACAGCCGTCATTATGATCTGTGTGAGCTAATTTTAGTCAATGTTCACAACTTTACATAATTATGTGAGAGTTAAAGCGTGGCCTATTTGATCTTTGCTTGAAAAACATGAGCCTTCTTGCAGCAATGTAAAACGACTCCAGAATTTGAAGAAAACAAGTGTAGATGCAGGTGGTATGCGTAGACAGGAGAAGATCTTCTCAGTCGTGTTCCGCGATGAGAGCACTTAATTTGCTCGTATCTATAATAATAAAAAACGTTCGACTACCCTCATTGCTTTTCCGACCACCAGCTAAACTCTCTAAACGGCAACCTCCAAAATAGTGATCTGATAGCTTCTGGGTTATAACAAAGGATTTAATAACAACATCCGGAGACCTAACGTTAACATTAACGGTAATAAAAATAATAATAATAATTTATTCAAAAGGAAAGCAGCAACACAATACACAATAATAATAATAATAAGACTAATAAGAATAATATCCATCCATCAATCAATCAATCAACCAATCAAGCAATCAGTGTTTATATTAGTGTCTAGGAAGAACCTCCCAAGCAGCACAACAAACAGGGTTGGGGCCATGGCGGTTTCCGTTTGCTGGTATGGTCTCTTCGGGCCGGGATCGGCAACGTTCACGGGGCGAAAATGGCCGGTCCCAAATGCCAGAATCCGGTCAATACCGGACATTCGCGGAGGTCCCGGCATCGGGCTGCCAGTACCACATCCTGGCGGGCCGACACCGGCGTCCGGCCGATTTCCCGGGGACCCCGGAAAGTTCTCAGGGGTGTCACCGATGAGTTCCCGGCGCCGGCCGGATTCTGGCATTTGAGATTGAGACCGGCCATTTTCGCCCCGTGGGGCGTTAGGCTGGCATGCCGAGACCGGTGTCCCGAGAAGTTCCTGTCACAGGCCGGTCTGGCCTGTACTATGTGAACGCGTACCTAGCTGGTAAAACATTTTGACACGTCTATCTCGTCGCCCTATGAAATAGAGAAGGGGACATACAAAATAGTTACCGTGAGGTAGTTTATTGACAATCGCTGGGGGCCACTGCTCAATACCTCACCAGGTGGGGGGGGGCAGAGCAGGCTGGATGAAAGCGGCTTTGTGTCTCCAGGGAGTGGAGTTTTCATGAGTCTCTTCGCCCATCTGACCCAGACCGGCAACAGCTTAGCTTCTTCTCAACCACGTTGATTATGCTCTTCAGAAGGCGAGTCCTTGAGAGTGTTGTACGGAACGGCGTTGCAAGGAACGGCGTTCCTGGAACGCGTTCCTTTTAGAAGGAACGAAGGAACGCCGCCGTTTTATTTTGCATCGGTGGAACTGAAACGGGAACTGCTTACATTTTTACTGAAACGGAAAATGAAACGGCGTTCCTTTTTTCCTCCAGTGGTAATTTTTTTTATTTTTAAGAAAAACATTTTAGAAGTATAAAAACAATATTTTTACAAAGAGCAGGATCTCGTTAACTTTTTGGATACTTATCGTAGGGTTTATTTTGTGTGGTCTTTTCTTGGTAACAGTCGGGTGCAGGAGAACTAGTGGACATTGATTCTTTTTTCAGTGTCCGAGGTTGCGGTACAAGCAAAACTTTCATTCAAAGGAAAGACAGCCTTCTCCTGGTACCTTTCGTTCTCTTGGTACCCTTCCATCACGGCGTTCAAATTCGTATGTTGCCATATGATGGAATAGATAAAAAGAGGAGAAAACTTTGCTCGATCTAACTAAATATGGTAATCAGGAAAATACAAAATACCTCGAGCGATTGTACGCCTGCACTGTGTCGGCCGTGAATTAGCTTAGCGAAAAGAAAACTAAACAAACGACGACGTGAGCCATCGGCGTCGGTTGCAGCAACTTCACGTCGGAACTCCAGCAGGCCTTGTTTAG
Organism: Ixodes ricinus; assembly: GCA_037355805.1. Taxonomy (NCBI): domain Eukaryota; kingdom Metazoa; phylum Arthropoda; class Arachnida; order Ixodida; family Ixodidae; genus Ixodes; species Ixodes ricinus. Next base: position 13,168 of record JAZHYW010057241.1, on the reverse strand, counting down.
GGCGTACGGGTCGTCGAAGGCAACACCGTCCACGCAGAGTTTGTCTCAATACCGCTGCCGTTCAGGCTGGGGTAGCAAGCTCACATAGTAGGGCATAACGTACGACATACGTTGGCAGGAAATACGACGTGCAAATAAAACTAGAAGTTTCTCTACAGCGTCAACAACGAGCGCCCGCCACTTAACGCAATGGCGAAAACACGGAGAGCCGGGCCGCTTTTGCCCACATAGCTCCTGCGCATGCGGGGCTTTCCGGGCTTGTTGGTAAATAGAGCCGCTCCGCGGGTCGGTTTATATATATCACTATTTAGTGCGAATCTATATTAATTGTGACTCACCTTCTCGATTTTGATTGACTCGCCTTCCTGTTTTTTTACTGAATTGATTAGAAGCGCAGTCTGTTTAGAAACAACATCGTAGGCAATCGTCTACACCTTTTACGCTTCGAAATGATGAAGTTTCAAATTTCGTACAACTTCTTCCTTCCCAAAGGTCTGTGTGTTATGGCGAGAGGTGTGTGTATGTTTATACAGCCTGAACTTAGTCTACCTCAACCGGCGATTTTGTCCCTCACCTGTAGATGGGCAATTTAGCCAATGCGGTGCAATCGCTAGCCTGGGATCTTTAACAAGCACCACGCAGCAGTGATACACGACCTCACACCAATACAGTGCTCATCCAGGTCTAAACGGGCAGGAGTAGGGATTGAACCCAGAATGCCTGTGTTCTGCATCGCGGGTATTCGTTCCACGTACTCCGAGCTGGTCTGCGCTAGCCCAGTCGACCACCGATCCCGACCCCGTGCGACGAGAGGCGGGGAGCGCATTTCAAATTGTTGTCTGTATGTTTATACAGCTGGTAGTTAGACTGCCTCAGTGGGCGTCTGGCGTCTCAGCTGTAGACGAGGAATTTAGCCGGTGCGGTACAACCGCTAGGTTGGGGCCTTTAACGTGCACCAGGCAGTACTGATACCCGACCACACGCCGGTACGATGCTCATCCAGACAGAAACGGACAGGGGTTTGGATTGAGTCCAGGATCCATGGGTTCTGCAGCGCGAACTTTTGCTCGACGTGCTCCAAGCTGATGTGCGCTAGCCAACTCGGCCACCAATCCCCCGCACATCTCGCGATGCTCCGAAGTTCTTTAGACCGACGATAATGATGATGATGGTGATGATGATAATTCGCGGCTATTTCTTTGTTTTGGTTGGTTTGGTTGCGAGCGCCACCAAGCGCCCCGCAGTAACAGTTTCTACCCCGGGAATGCAACGGCCTGAGGACCGCAGCCAGCGCGAGAATAATCTCGGAGGCCATGCGTGCGGCCGTGCTGTTTTCGGAGAAACCGCTGTGGAACAAATGCAAAACCCAGAGATCCTAGGTTCCATCGCCACCCTCTGCCCGCTTTTATCTGAATGAGCATCGTACCGGCATGCGGCCGTGTATCACTCTGCGTGATGCATGTTACAAACCCCAGTCTAGCAGTTGTACAGCACTCGCTATATTTCTCATCTACAGTGGCTCACAATGTCGCCATGTTTCTGATAGACTTACCTTCCGCTGCATAAAGAACCAACGACCAGTTCCTTTTACAAGAACGCCTAAGGCTTCTGAAGGTCAGGAGGTGTAAATAATTTATCTCCGTAGTGATCACGGGCTTGTAATTGTCGTATTTTCTCAAGATTATTTTTTTTTGGCTTCTTAGCCGGCAAATTTTTGCACACCGGTTGCTTGCAGCGTTGCCACGCACTTTCATTCCGCAGCAATCGCCGATGGGCCAGTGTACGGAAGACTAGCCAATGTTCCTAGGGACCATACTATAAAGGACCAGTTGTGAGAAGCGCGTGTCCTATACCTTTCGCATTCTTGCCTTGTTGCGCTATTGCACATATGACTTATGATGTTTAAACAACTAGCCCAGCAATTTATTTTAATTCTGTTTATATGGTCTCAGGGGAATTCTATAGCAGCCCAATTTTCGTTTCCATTTGATTAGTCTTGGTTTCACCAGTTTTTCAGCTGGAACTCTATAGGACAAAACTGGCGAGGCCAGAAGGGTTCGAATTCTAAAGGGCGACGTCAAGTCGACACGCGTGTTCTTTTACATCCACAGCAAATTTACGATATAAATTGTACGTGGTCGTACCACTTCATATCTTAGTTTCTCGGCAGTATTTGGCACCTTCTCACGAGTTCACATTGCCCTAGTGGGTTGTTTTCTTTACTCGGTCATTTCATGTAGCCGTACTGACTAAGCTGCGTGAAAAACTCCTGCTTGCTTTGAAGTTCTTTTTCAAATCCGTCGTAGTCGTAGCTGCTCATTGAACCACCGTAGTCTCCAGGAAGCCGTTCTGGAGGAATGAGCTTATGAAGCTCTTCGTACCGACGTCCGATGAAGCGCACCTGCGAAAAAGTAAACGTCTAGTTTCTCACGGCTGAATATTAAAGACGCCCTCTAAAGTGTTCTACCTGCCGTTTCGGGAGGCTCAACTACAAGTACGTGACTTTGGCGAGTGACCTACCAGCGGGAAAGCATAATATAATCAAATAATGTTTCACTCTACACGCCCCGACAATATGAGCTGAAACAACTGATCTGGACGTTTCTTTGGCCTAGCGTTGCCACAAGCTCCTTTATATTTTAAAGGGGCGATGCAACAATTTTTTGTACTTTCCCGCAAATACCGCTTAAAACGGATCCCTGACGTTAATGACCTATGAAACACGCGTTCGTTTTTCACCCCACGCCATAGAAGTCCCAGAAAAAAATTAAAGAAAAACGAGCAGAGTTCACCCCCTCAACTCGCAGCCAGAACAAGCGGCCACGTGATCTGGAGCCGACTATATGCCGCAAATGTTGATCATAGCCACGCGCTGGGGTGGTGTCAATAGCGCATCGCGTTACACGCGCTGAGCCGTTCCAGACATTGTTGATGGCTCGAGCGTATTGTCGTCATTAAGCACGCAGATTCGACAGCGCGGTCAGCTTAGGGCCGAATGGCGTCGCAAAGCAACTAATTGTCACGAGCCTCAAGTCGAGTGCCCACGCGATGCTCGGGGCAGAATGGCTGTGATCCGGCATGCACAAACGAGGTCCGTCACAAGGAGAGTCACCTGTCCGATCCTTCGACTGTTACGTTCATTCACGATTTGTGCAGTTGAGGAGGAGAGCTAGAATGGAAAATGATTGATTTTGTCCTGAAGAGTGGCGCTGCACCAAAGGAGTTTGCTACGGTCAGCGGCGTTGCGTAGCAGATATCCTTGACGTCTCGACTACTACCAGATAGGCTCGTGCAGAGTGAAACCAACAGGTGCACATTGGAAGATCGTTGTATTCAGCTCTTAAAATTAGTTTTCAGTAACGTTCAACGGAAGACTGGTGTTTGTTCGAGGTCAGTGTCGCAACCATGCAACACATTCAAGGGGATACTACAACGAAATTTCGGCGCTTATTTTATGGTCTATATGTGTTTAAAGGAGCAGTATCACATGGAACACACCAATATCTTGTCAAAGAAGTCACGAAAAGAAATTTTAAAATGAATTAAACGATTAGCAAAGAGCACCTGGTGGATGTCACTAACGCCTCGTTTGTAATGCCCGTCTAGGAACCTTGACAGCTAGTGACGGTGAGTATCTCGCCTCCGGCCACGATGAGAGAAGAGGGGAAGGAGGAACTCCCGTCTTCCCTAGAATCCCTTTTCTGTGTCCCAGAAGTAGCTATTGTCCCCCTACAAGATTATAGAAGATTAACCCGTCACTCAAAATTCGTACAAAAGCAGCCGCTTCGGTGGCTGGAACGACTAGGCCATCCCCTCGACGTCAGCCTCTCGGTAGCTTTGCTCGACCCGAGACGACCTACGTCACGATTGCGTCGGATGTCACGTGCACTAAGCTGGGCCTTCTCCGAGCGCTTGCTAGAGTGGGCCGTTTATGACAAAAAATACAGTCACCAGGCTCAAAATACAAACGTGCGATTGTCATTTACGGATATTGTGGATCATATTGAACCTATTTTTGAACACGACGGATATATTTCAAATTTTGTTGAAGTATCCCTTTAAATACTGGCAGTAAAGCCGAAGCATTATAGGATGCTGTTTCAGCTCACGTTATTCGCAGTAGTACAAACGTTGTGAGATCGGGTAGATCTCGACCTTTTCCAAATATCTGTACCAAATAGACCCTTTTCAAAAGTCCATCATGCAGCATTGGCGGACACCATTGCTCGCTCACAAAGCGCGTGATTGGATCCTAGTCATCGCCGAAGGCTGACGCAGGCCTGGTATCCAATACTTGTTCAGAGTATCCGAGCAAGCAATGGTGGACAGGCGCTGGAGCGTGACTTTTCAAAAGGGCCAATTGCACACGCATCACGAATGGCGGAGTGACAAAGAAAATCTTCAATCTTGAACAAACGAACTATTGCGAGAGTCAGATGGATTATTGACGATTTGAAACGACCGCCTAAAATGGTTCTTTAACAAATTATGCTACGACTGGTGGCCGAAAATGGTGCATTTTGTTTTCAGAAATTTGAAGAAGTTTGCTGAGCCGATTAAAAAAGTATACAGAGCGTGAAATGGCTACCTACGACGGCCGCCTTCAGATGTAAGCCGTCTAGGTAGCTTAACAGCCGAGAGATGGCGGCTTCTTTTGACATTTAGCCAAAATACTCCAAGAAAATATTTTTTTTTTGTTTTGGCTTGTATGTACGGTTACTTTTATATGTACAAGTAACAAAATCATTCACATCGTCAGCTGTCATAGATCAGTGCCTGCTTCCGTGTTCTTATTCGCTCGCATTTCTTGGCCGTTACGTCAATCACACAATGTTTGTTAGCAGACAAACACAACAAGTGGTGAAAGCAGGATCCTTATCCTTTAACTTTTAGACAAGTAAGTTCGTCATGTGGTCTACGGGCACCTTTTTACAAAATTTAGCAGGATGTGTTAAGGAACCGATTTATGCGATCCCGTCAGAGGATCGACGATTGAATTGACTCATGTGGTATTTTTCAGCCTGCAGGAAATGACGGAGATCTCACACACGCCCATAACCACTAGTCATCTGGTCATTCTCGCTCTCAACAAAATTACTAGAAGGCAGCTCCGCGTTTCGAATTTCCAGTCTTACATCTTCTTGTTTGAATGTTCAATCTGTACTGCGGTCAACTAATCAGCGTCCAACATATTAGCTTTGTATATGAGCGATATGGGCAGACAACGTGTTCAATATTTCAGAAAGCTGTACGCGTGTAAGTTCTGCTCTTTGCGCTTGTCGAGCGTTTTTTACCCTCCAGATGCGCCCACTTGCTTTTGTTTCCTCTCGATTAAACAGCAATTTGATAATTACAGTAAAGTGTTAATTTGCTCACTGCGATGGAAGTTAGAGCGTAAAGATTACACATTCTTGTTGGGTTGATAGAAGTTCTGTCTCAGCTAAGAAAGTGAAAACAAGCACTGCCAAAACCAGCGCACAAGCTGAGGGACACATAAGTAGCTTCTCGGGTGCTTGCAGGCCCATACTTTCGCAGTGCTTGTTTTCAGTCTTTGCTAAGACGCTGCTGGTGATAAGCTGAGTGATTAATACATCTTGTGGCTCCAGGACCGCGTCGCTTTTAATGAGGTGCCTGGAGCCTGTCTTCGAATGGTGTTTTTACCATTTTATCCCGACAGTGCAACGAAAGCGGTCCCCAAATGGAAACAAATTGCGTCACAGTTGCCGACGTGTCATGATGCCGGATGTCGTTATCCTGGTGGTTGGTCGTAGAAACAGTGGCAAAAAAGCGAATGGACGCAAGGGTCGGTGTCGTCGCGAAATCTAAACCCGCACTTTGTTATGGTTCGTTTCGATTGTTTGACTACAGGGCGACTTATAGCGGAATAGGCATCTTGCACGTTCACTTCTGCCGCTGTGCGACGGCCAGGATTGTGCCAGGCCACAGCATTGACGCTTTCATGACGTCGCCAGGCGGAAATCGAGAAGTCACTTCAGAGGGCACGGTAAAAACGCCAGTGGGGACGCGCTGGGATCCAGGCACCACACTTCTACTGTACAGAGTCTTCTATAGCAACAGCACTTTGCATCCTTCATCAACCTTTGGAAGAAATGCGCGCCGTGTAAACAAACTTACCCTTTTCTTGAGTTTTCTATTCATAAAAATCTTTGCAATATTGTAGAAAACTTCAAATATCGGCGGATGATTGATGATGTAGATTCCCCTGATCCGCAACGGGTAGCAGTCCTAGAATGATAGCAATAGTAGTGAGCGTAGACCGTTTCTGTCCGCCTTCTTTGTCTTCTTCTCTATTTTTTATTAACTTTTGTGCGTGTTTTGTACACTTACTAACAACTGATAAGGATAATGGAATGGTTGTTTAACTTCTTCGTTTTTAGCTTTAATCCTCAACTCAAAAGCGAAATTAGAAACCATGGGGTCATGACGTAGTTGAGCAACGGATGTGTTGACTCCGAGCTTCCACTGTGCTTTTTAAGCACACCATGGATAAGCCCGGCCAACTTTATGTAGTTGACGTCGAGTCTATCCTGGACAATGAGGGACGTGGCGGCACTTATTTTCACTTGCGAATGGCAAGTGGTGATAAGTGATAATTCGGAAGTGGTTATAAGTGCCTTCATGGCGCTCATTGTCCAGGATAGACTCCCTGGTTGACTACATCTAGTCGGCGGGACTTATTCAATGCTCCCCTACCCATGTCTCTCCCGTAATCGCTGACAAATGCCAATGATTGCGTACCATTTTCTGTTTTGGTTTTTACAAATAAAAAATTGATCCGCACAGACCACCAAATTAATATTGCTACATTGCTTAAACTCTCTGATAGCTGCCCATAAAAAGAAATATTCATAGCCTGCTGTTGTTTTAACTGTACCTGCGCTCAGTGGTAAAAGTAATATTGATAATTTAATGGTGTGAGTAATTCTTTAACATTTGCATTACTCCTTTTTTGTTGTAAGCATAAGACTTTTGTGGCAGTCCTAATTCGTGCATACCAAACTGTTCTAATTCGTGTATACCAAACTAAATATCAACAAATGTTGAAGCTCCTTTTTTGTGTTTTCAAGTCTGACAGTCAAAATAAGAGTGGAAGTGACTTAAAATGAGACACCTGACCAAAAGAAAATATTTCTTTGTTTTTACTTCTAGAGGTATTCAATTCCTCAACCTAGAATTCCTTAAACCCACATCTATTGCGTCACCACGCTTTTCTGGAAATCTCTAAAGCGCCAAACACCCGCACGACAAAACGGCCGACCTGTCACACGAATCTGAACACTTTGAAATAATAATTGGCATCTGATATCTCCAAGTCGATAAACGCACACCTCGAATCTGACTTTCTTGAACAAGAACCGGTACAGCAGGGCCGCTTTCCACAGAAAGTTGGCGCATTGAGAAATAAGTGAACGGATATAGATGTCAATTTGAGTAGAAATACAAATACCACACTGTAACGAAGCGCCAACACACACGAAATATTGCGTTCATGCACGGGTCTAAGAGTCGATCCCATCGCCATCTGTTAGTTCTGAATCACACTAAACAAGGGTGGGGTGGCACTTTAAGCCATAGTCGCACCGATGGCACACCATAAAAGACCACACTGTGTTCGCCTCAGACATGATGGCAGAATTATCGGTGAAGACGCCTGAAGCATATTCCGAGCGTATTTGCTACATACATATGCCTGTTTCGCACATGTTTGCAGACAGTTTCTGTTCGACCAATGGGAGAGAACCGTCACACAAGGCAAGGAAAAAGTACGCCTGACACACTGTTTTCAGACCGTCTTTATGATCATCTATAAGCAGTGAGACCACGTCTTAAGTCAATGCGAAAAATCCTTCCGTCTAAGTGTGGTCCACTTACGGTAGTTCCTATATGAATGAAGAAACGACAGGGGCCTACCTGTATGAGCTTGATGAACTTCCTGATTTCAAACGGCGTATAGTAACGGATGTGAGCGAGGGACAATCCCTCCTCGTCTACCACAATTACCACGCCGGCGACTTGGAATCTCTCCTCCAACAGAAAGTACTCGACAGTCACGATGGATGCCCTGAAGAACTCGTCCAGAGTGCATATGCTGGGATTCCATGCTCCTGAAAACATGGTCGAAACAGGCAGTAGGATGCCAGTGAAGGACTGGTTTACACTCTTAAGATTGAGTCTCATTGTGCTCCTTTGTAATTGCTCACGACGATAGAACACATTAAAATAAAAACAAACAAAAAACACTGGCACGCTGGCGCCATTAATGGTAGCTTAGAGCTACGCATAACTAAGTAGACTCCAGGATTTTGCTGCGTTTACGGAATCAAATCTACTTATTGTTCATGAAAGATGATCGCTCATAACATATAGTCATATTTTTTCAAACCCATAGTGAAAGAAGTATGAGCATAAAAATTGGAAATACATGCGAAATGGAAGTGTTGCAGGGCTTCCCGAGAGATGGCGCGAGTGAGTTTTGTCGTCGTAAGCAATCATGAGAGGCATCACAATGCGCTCGGACACACTGAGATGCGAGTGTGTCATCCAAGCTTTATGGCTGGTCGGATGCCATGCTGCCGCAGTGGATTGCATGCAGTGTGTTTCAGCCCAAGCTTTATCATTTTTAACGCACATAATAAGTAATGAAGTGAGAGTTACTGCGCAGGCGAGTTGGTGAACGATCTTAGTAAAAACAAAAACCTCGAGACAAGGAACGAAAAAGGGGGACAAACACAACACCGTCTCTAAACACAGCTGCAAATTTTATTTCGACACAATCATTTTTATAGAGGGCAACCCCATCCACACCGCCGACTCCAACAACCGTCGACCCCACAGAGAAGTCAAGTGGACCAGGCCCAAGCTCCGATCAGGTCTAACATCACATCAACGAACACAGTGACCTTGAATGCTAGATACAAAGGAAGCACCGTGTCTCCGTGGGCATCACAAGCGAGGGCATGCTTATTAGAAACGGTGTTGTATTTGTTACCCTTTTATCGTTCTTTGTTTCCAGGTTTTTTTTTCCCCACAATGATAACAAGTAACACAGTTTACTTACCGAACTTAAAGATGATTATTCCTCTTCCACGTGGGTCGCACTCTTTGAGAATGGTGGTGAGCTTGTTTTTGCGGAGCACTTCATCGAACTTGATGTTAGATGGTAGAAGGTCTTCAAACACTTCCGTGTACTCAGTCCTAACTTGAAAGTAGTTTCGAATAATCTTGAATGTATCTTGTACGCGAAATTTACGGGACCGCAAAAATTTTACCAGGAACTCTTCGTCCGTTTGGCAGTTCAAGCCCGGCTCCTCTGTAATTCCCGTATGAAAGAAAGCACATGTTTTATAAGTAAGTGTTCGTTTATCTTATGTGTACAGTCGAACTAGTGAAGACGTTATTATTTATTACCACACCTAGTCAGTAGGAGACTGCACAGAATGTTCTTTCCTGGATAACATAAGCTCCCACCATCGATCTGGGTTCTCTGCTGCGGCTGCGGCCCCCGAAGGCTTCGTTATTCCTGATTTGAGAAATAGTTAAAGAAATGGAATCTGAACTCTAAGTTCTAGCCCTAGTCTGAATGAATCTTTGAGAACACTACCAGTTACACCAAGGAGCCACGGGGGCTGTTGTAGCTCATATTGTCCGGGAATTACTTCAAATAGAAGAGTTAAATAACGTTATCAAATTATGTTGTTAGAAGGTTTACATGGCAGGAGTTTTCCGAATTCCGAATTTTTACAGAAGTCGCAGGAAGGAAGGAGTACGTATCAACGTCTTTGCTGTTTAAAATAGGCCACCATAAAAATAATTCTTCATCAAAACCCAGACGTACCTCGGCGCGTTCCGCATTGTGCGTTCTTAGGTTCTTAGGTTGCACGATACTATAGCTTCACTGTGTGCATTACGCTCGCTGCCCACCAAGGGGTGCCGTTATACCGTTTAACAAGCCGTAAAAGCTTCATTCAGTAGGTGATTTTCATAATTGTCTAGTGCGGACGTACCTGCAAGGAGTGTTCGTAATCGCGCAACAGCCTCTTTCTTGACCTGTTGTGTTTCGCCAAGTTCTCGCTCCGCTATAAGTTGCCAGTCGGGATAAAGTTCCGCCATGCTTCAGACTTCTGACTTGTTTCCCTCCTTGTTCTGCACATATAAAAAATGTAAAACAGGGTAAGAAATGTGGTAGCGTTCCCTTCAATTCAGCTCTCCCCTTCTCCCTAAAGAGTTCCGGATTCGTATGCACGCGATAGAAAGAGAAACGTGCCTTCATCCACCTTCATCGCACGCATGCGCAGGTCGCGGATGAGTGAGTTACATTTTCCGTTCACATTTCTTGATCGCGCGCATGTGCGGGTCGCTTGACGAGACGCTAACTCGATTTGCCGCAGTCTTCGCGATGCGCCTAGGAAGGAGCTCAATACGAGGGCTGCAAGCAAAAATGAACACATACCGCGAAAGTGTACAGCTTCTGACTGGGGGTGCGTCGGCTGTTGTGTTAACTCACTGAACGCCTCTTTCTTTCTTGGGGCACGTTTATCTTCATTTTCCATCGTAATTACGACACACTGCTTCATCCGGCTACAAAGTAGTGCACAACGCTCGAACGTGACGCCATCGAATTGCGCTGTTGGTCATTCCTACTTACTCTAATAGAGGGAAACTTAGTCAATGTAAAGTCCCTAGATAAGAGCTTCCTACAAATAGCGACATTCTTTTAAGCGCCGACTAATTGACGGTTCAGGTTTTAGGAAGCGAATGGCGGCTCACAGCAGAGGTTTGAACTGAATGCCGCCATTTGCTTCCAGTGGAAAGTGCTTTTTCATTTGTATAGGTTGTCGTTACTTGTAAAAGAAGTATCAAGGGACTTTAAATCAATGGTGTGAAATATGTGCTTCGTCACTGCAATGGCCACTACAATGGCCACTACAATGGGCGCTGATATGACGTCACTACAAGCCATGTATACTGGGACACTACGACTGTGTGATGACCTGTGCGAACAAACTTCAAATTAAAGCGTTTGATATACGCTTTTCTAGCGTGGAAGCCTTCACACACCTTCCCTTCTTTCTCTCTTTCATCCTCTCTCCTGTTATCAGCGCCCTCTCTACCTTCTTTTGGAGTAACTAAGCGGGTTAAATTTCCCTGATTAATCCCGCTCCTTCCCATGGTTACCTGAATAAGCGCTTGTACTTCCATGTGGGCTTGTGTCACTACTGCTACATTAAAAACCCGAAACTCGAGGTTGTACCCCATTTGTTAAATTTCTAGTCGACAGCGCGCAACGTGTCGCCAGGCTAAGGACACGCTGCCTCACTTTTTGTTTTGTTTATTTGGTTGTATAATTTATGTTCTATACAAATAATCGGAACATACTGTAAACATAGTTATGTATCTATTCTCTGTGATATATTATTTTCGGTTGGTGTGGAGCAAGTTTATATACCAACTAACAGTACTCAAATAACAGTGAACTTTAACGAGGTGTTTGAGGAGAATAACATAAAGGATGAAAACAGGACGACACTCTGCTATTGCATCCTTTTGCAATCTCGAAACACTGCTCTCGAGGCTGCACACTCGGTCTACTAGATGAAGTGAAGTGAGTAAACCCAAGGGCTCACCCGATGTTAAGTGTGATTCAGAGCGAATGACGCTATGAGTTGTCGCGTGAATCGGCAAAAAAACATAACGTTCACTCGCTGAGAGTGACACAAAATTTGCTCGTTTGACACTGGAGTGTTAGAAGATTGAAATGAAAGTAGCATTGCGTACTTTAAAGCGTAAAAAGCCGCTTCCCGAAAAATATAAAAAATAGAAAAGCTGACCTGTTGGGAAAGAAAGTGTTGGTATAGACAAACATTGACTCAGATATTCCGTCAAATGCGATGAAGTTGCTGTATGACTTTATAAGTATATCGTAGTTACAGTTGGCGGGAAAATTGCGACTTCACGCCATCTGACACTGCGGCGTCACGTGATCACGACACATAACATTATGACGCCATGCGGTCAGATCAACACTGGCAACGAAGGTCCTTTGAGAGTTCCCATACAAAGCTGTCGGTTTAAAAAAAGCCTTCAGCGTGAAGTTTAATACCTGTTCGTTTAACTCTTTGACAATTTCAGAGACGCTAGAACTTGCGGGGAGTGCAGGCACACTAATATAACATATTCAATGTTGAACTTTCCGGGGGGATTACCTTTCTCCAAGTGTCCAAGTGCAGCAGACTCGCTGACCTTGTCGTAAATATTTCCAGCCAAGCTTTGTGCGGTGAAGCCACTCCACTGCGATACTCGACGACACCTCTTGCACCCACTTATCGCGCAGTCTTCTGGTGCCACGAGAAGCCTGACCGGGAATAATCGAAGCAACGTTATTATGTTGAAGTCATTTGCATCCAGGAAAAGTCAGACCTTGACCGCTCTCCGGTCCGACGCGCTCTCCTTCGGAGTCCCACCAGCAGCTGCTACTTCCAACATATGACGTTTAGAGGCGAAGGACGCCAAGTGCCTTGCGAATGAACGTATCCTTCCGTCCCTCGGTGATAAGTAATGGATGGCTCCGATGTTTACGTGCTTGCGAGGAGGTTGTTGACGGTGGTTGTCGGTATCACGTGACGCTCGAGTGTCCATGACAAGCGCGTGCCAAGAATACTCTCGATGTTGTTTTTGTTTCACATCTAGCGTTCGGGATCCGAGCGTGGCCTCCGATATTTGTGGCACGCATAGCTCCCCTCCGTTCTTTGCAAACGCTCGGCTTCCCAGCAAACGGAGCGTATAGCACAGCTTCTCCACAATTCCGCAAGGTGGGGCCAGCTAGTTGGGCCACAGTAACATCATAACTGTGAGCTTTGTGCACGCCGAAAAGAACAACGTGAAAAAAAAGGAACCCCTGAAAAAGCTAGGGCATTAGCGGCGTGGCATCTGGGCTCCAGTGTAAAGCGCTGGCATGGGCGGCTTATTGAACTTTACATCTTTCCCGGCTTCAAGAAAGCAACCATAAGACTTCAACAACAACAACAACAACAACAACAACAACAACAACAACAACAACAACAACAACAATAATAATAATAATAATAATAATAATAATAATAATAATAATAATAATAATAATAATAATAATAATAATAATAATAATAAT
>JAZHYW010057238.1:0-10200 GCA_037355805.1 Ixodes ricinus | reverse complement strand
CTATAGATTAAACAAAAGAGTTATTGCCAAAGAAAGCATTTATGACAATTCTAGGGCAAGCTCATTGTTGTTTGAGGCAAGGGACAGGTGTTTTGCGAACCAGAGCATACAGAGCGAAGTACCAGGAAATGGATACAGTGTGCGCTGCTTGTGGAGAGGTGGACGAGACGGCTGAGCGCACTTGATACTCTACTGTAAAGGGCTCCACCCTATGCCTACCGAAGACAACATAGATTTAATAAAGTCATTGGGTTTTAGAGACAGCGAAGGAAAAGTGGATTTCAAGACAGTAGAGATTACCAAGCAAAGATTAAGTGAATGGTGGCAGAAAGCACGAGAAAACTAGGTATTTTCTTACTAACTGATGGCAAGGGGGTTTTATAGCCTCACTTTCTTTTCAGTGCGGAGTGTATATAGTTTTCACATTTATATATTCTAAGCTTAAATGGTAAGACAAATTGGCTAGGTGGCGTAAGCTAACCGCCCGATCCAAAGGGCTCAGCCGTATTCATCCATCCATCCATCCACCCATTAGGTTGCTTCAATTTGATTGGTTTCGGTTTGAACGTGAACGCGGCTATGTTGCTGTTTTACGTTGTTTTTGCTTAATTCTGTTATACGAATATTTTCCTTGTAGCACACAACCAATGAAACAGCGGTATTGAGCCACTTTGAGGACTACGAGGCGTATTTGAGCCTAAATTGCGGGCTTTTCTTTACCAACTCCTTTGATGCATCTGATTATGGTCGGTTGTTGAACGCCTGACTGATGTACAGGGAAGATTATCATCGTCTACGGCCGTACCCGATGACACTAGCTTCCAGAAAAGACAACTAATGAAGAGACTAACACGTGAACGTAAAGAAGCGTATCAACAGCTTGATTAGCAATGTGCTGAATCGGCCAGAACAGATGAATTAGAATGGCAATCTGGGCGTAGTTGGCTCATGATAACTTTCAGGGCGCCGAAATACACAAGGACAAGAAACAAGAAAGGAGACGAAACAAGGCGCACTCGCAACTAGCGTTTATGGGAAAAAACACTCTCTTATATGCTCATGGCAAACAACACAGTCATACTGCACAGTCATACTACATACGGTGTAGCCCCTTCGTAAATAAAGTGTGCTCTTTTGCCGATAGTGACACAGATGTGTCACTAATGCAGTCCTTGCCTTTTCTTTTATTTCAAAGGCCTCGTGCAGCTCTCTCGATATCCGATCGGCGTATCCGGCCAAAAACCTTGTGTCACTAAATGACGGTGTGCATGAGCAACCGCTACAGTGCGTGGCGGAGTGTCCCGACGGGGTAGCCCGTGTGGCCGCAGCATGTTCGCGGGGCGCGATCTATTAAAACATCTGCCCGTTTGGCCAATGTACAATGATCCGCATGACATGGGGATTTCGTATATGACGCCCGTGGCACATTCCGTGTACCTGTTGCGGTGCTTCGTAATGCAAGGATCTGCAGACTCACAGGGATTGTTGATTTTGCGACACAGTCGCGATAGTTTGTTTGGTGCAGAGAACACAATAGGCACATCGTACCTATCAGCAACCTTTTTAAGATTGTGGATTAGTGAGTGTACATAGGGGATTACCACCGGCCTCACTGCTGCTCTTTCACGGGGCTGCTTCCGTGTGCCTTTAAACTTTTTTATTAGGGTGTCCGCTACATCCACCAGAACTCTCTGCGGATAGTAGCGGACACCCTAATAAAAAAGTTTAAAGGCACACGGAGGCAGCCCCGTGAAAGAGCAGCAGTGAGGCCGGTGGTAATCCCCATGTACACTCACTAACCCGCAATCTTAAAAGGTTGCTGATAGGTACGATGTGCCTATTGTGTTCTCCGCACCAAAACAAACTATCGAGACTGTGTCACAGAATCAACAATCCACGTGAGTCTGCAGATCCTTGCATTTTTGAAAACGCCGCGCAGCAAATTTGCCGCGGAATGTGCCACGGGCATTTTCTCTGAAATCCCCATGTCATGCGGATCATCATACGTGAAGGAGTGTTTTAATGATCGCGCCACGCGCCAATTTCTCTTGCCTATCGGAACCTCGCCACGCCTCACGGCTTCATTGCTCATGCACCTGCGTCACTTAATTGACACAGACGGCCGAATAAAACCCGTCGGATTATCGGGGCTGAACGCTGAACAGGACTACGTGAAATGTTTTACGTCTGTGTCATATCGGCAAACTTGCCTACGAGTATATATGACTGTGCATCGCTATTTTGTGTTGTTTTATAAGAGAGTGGTTTTTTTCCATAAACGCTAGTTGCGAAGTATTGTCGTCTCTATGTGTTTCTTGTCGCTGTGTATTCGGCGCCCTGAAAATTATCATGAACCAACTAGCCCAGATTGCCGTTCTAGAGCGAAGAAAGTTCACGGCAAATCTGGAAAAACTTCTCTCGTCACCCCCATCACGTTCCGGCAAGCAAAGGCGTCCTTTCCCGTGGAGTGTTCCATTACAAAACAACTGAATGCTACCAATCACGTTCACGAGCGGGGGTGGAGAGAAAGTCAAGACTTTGGCGAGGCTCGCGTGGATCGGGAGTCGGGTGTCACGGCGTCGCCCGACTCCCGAGCGTGTCCACGCACCGAGAACGTGGACAGAGACATTTCCACTGGTGGGCCGGTGGGTCGGTCACATCGCTTCCCCCTCGTCCAGTCACTACGGCTTGTTACGACTCGCTGTTGTGTTTCTAACAGAAAAACAAAAGGGAGCCCAGCTGTTTTGTCGGAGCGTTCAGCCCTTCACGGACCATGCCGCCAGTTTGCATATTCACTTACAGGGGTCTTCAAACCAAAGGCCCATCACAGGGACGAGGGAAGAGGGGGAAGGAGGCAAAGCAGGCGCGAAGCAGCAGACAGGAGCTTTGAACGGGATAAAGAAATGAAGAGGCCAGGAGAGGCGGCGTACTCGAAGGAGCAGGTGGATAGAGACAATCTGATTGTTCGGTCACGAGTGAAATATTTCTGACAATTGACGCGACGTCACGCGCACCCTCTCTCCCCAATGTCTCCGTCTTGCTCCGACAAAAATCAAGTCCAAACCTAAAAACGGAAACGAAGCGTTTCCAATTCCCGTTTCTTGGCTGGGAAAGCGCACGCTTTCCGCTCTCCGTTCCCTGTTCTCCAAATGCTTTGGTTGCTTTCTCGCCCCTGTACATTTTGCAAGGTCTGACGCGTGCTTCGCATCCGTTGCTCTAATTTTCTCGAGAGTGCCGTGGTTTGCGATAACGCGTAGCAAGTTTGTAGTTAAAATCATACATTTCTTTTCAACAACTAAAAGTTAGTTCACAAGAATTAGTTAATTATCCGACTAATCGTTACAAATACTTATGTCCAACAGGTTGTATACGCACCTCTAAATTATTCACAGATATAAAAAAGACTTGAATTAAAACTAAACGCCCTGTATTGTCACTGAGAGCAGTGCGTGGCTTATATTATGCTCACAATTCTTACCTAGTGTTTTGGCGTTCTTATGAGGACCGCAAGTTCGCCTGCTTCTTTTGCAGGGGTTGTGGTGACGTCAGAAAGACGCCGAGCTTCGATTGCTGGATTGGCGGATTCTGGGTAGACGTTAAAGCAAGCTGCCTTGAGGTGTTCCCACTATACTTCAATCAGATGTCAATCAGAGGTCGGCATTCTGACGTTCCCACAAACCCTGCAAAAAGAAGCAGACAAACTTGCACTCCGCATAGGCCAATCCCGTAGTGTCATTGCCAGTGGAGCGATAATCAGAGGCTTTGGAGTCGCCACGACCCCGACCTGCATTTCTTATACCCCTTTCAGAAGGTCATAGAGGTACCTTTAGCTAAGAGACTTTGACTTCCAGCGGGGAAACATTTTGCGATCCTCCACGCATTGCATGTGCTCGCGACACCGGAGCGCGGTCCGTTTCGCTGATTGCAAAGGTGTGTTGGTTGCGCTGGCAGCAACTGGAACAACATCAACCACAAAGTCCACAGGGAAAGTGTTCACCGTGTACTACGTGGCAAGACACGCAAGAGGTAGCTTCCCGAAGCAAGTCGCGTTTGTTCCGGTGTGCTAGGTCGTTTCCGTCGTTTTGATTGTTTTGATTACAACCGTTTGTAGATGAGTACACCAGCATTTAGGGTACATATATGCTGGTCGTGTGAAGGGAGTATTACGCTTTCAGTCAAGGTTGGTCCACACAGCTTCGTTTTCTAACGTTATGTTACGTTACAACAGTTTAGGCACAAGTCATCGGGTCGTCTGTGCGTCGTATTAAGCGTGGAAACCAGTTGGAGGAGATTGCCTGGCACGCGACATTCGAGACACCAGCGTTTCGCCGACTTATACATTAATGTAAGAACACTGAAGCAAACGATGCTATGTGAACCAACCTTAACTGTAGCAACTCACGTTTGAAAGAGAACAAAAAGGAATGTAACTCGTAAGTGATCGATTAGGGACATAAATAGAGAGAGAGGTTCTTCCATCAATGCATCTTTAGTAATTAGCGATTACCACGCAGGGTAAAACTAAAGACATAAAGAGTAAATTAATAAAAAGATAATATTTGTTCGAAACAAAAATTAACAAAATATGTATTGTAAACAAAGAATTGAAGAAAAAAGCTTTATGGCGAGGAATAAAGAAAAAACACTACATGTCCTCAATCTTTGAGCTATCGGTCACGTGACGTAAATTTTTCACGAACTTTAGCAAGGAAACTGAATTGGTGCATCGTTCAGAAAGTCTTTGAAATCTGAATATCCTTCGTGAAGCGCAATATTCAAATAAAAAGAAAACCCGGCTCTCGTAATCGTTGGCCTTGGAAAAGCACAGACACTACACTCGTTTTCAGCTTCAAGAACTATAGTAAAAAAGGTTCGGCTCTTCACGAAGCATTATTAATTTCCCACTTTATATAGATAATTAAGATACATGTAGGTTAATTTTAGATAAGATGTTTGTTATCGCATCAAGAAGTACACGTTTCAAGTGACAAAAGCATCGCTTTCACTTGAGACAACCGAATCCTGTAGGAACTACTTCACGCGGCGCATAAAAAATGAGCTCAAATTGTTTTCTTTTCTTGATATGAAAACAAAACATGAACAAGGAGGAAGCACACTATAAGGAAAAAGAAAGAAGAAAAAAAAGAGCGACGGCGCGTTTTCCTCTCTTCTACTGACGAGCCCTCAAGCGGAAACGAGAAAACGAGTGGAACGAGTCGTTTTTCTCCTTCTCGAAGCAGACGGAAGAAACGTTTCGCCCCTACCGCCTCATCTCCCTTCGTTTTCGTTTTTCAAGCACGTCGCGCGTGTTGTTTAATAAACATTGTTCGAGTTGATTAAACTCCGGTGGCAGCGAAGGCCGCCTGTAGTCGAAACATGCAGAACATCTTGGTTGCATTGATGTTTTTAACGCTAGTTTTCTCAAATGAGCAAATGAAGCCGTTAGAAACAGCAACGTTCCAGAGCAGTGCCAGCAGCACTACATACACTGGGCTAAGATCGCCGTTGGCCGTATCCAGATCGCGGCACCATGCGGAGTGATGTGACGACGTTGACGACGTAATGGAAATCGCGAGGACTGCGTCAAAGACTGCCAGGTTTCGCTGCCGGGTGCTTGCATATCTTCTGTGCTGCTTTCGGTTCTGTTTTATGATGCCATATTCCTTGGCAGACGAGGAAGAACATTGCTCCCCCGTTTGCAGGGACGAACGTTGCTCGGTTTCTAACGGAACATAAGGTACAAGATCATTCCTCCCTTGATGCAGGAACATATATACCTTTTTTAACGGGTGCAGCTTCTGTCGAACGTTTCTGAGACTATTCGCGGTGAGATGCTAGCGAGGTGTGCTTCTGTTTTCCTCACTATGGGGAGCGCACGTCCTTCCCACGTGGTTATGCATTTAATTTCATAGTCCACTGAAGTTTGGCATTTCACGTGCTTGCCGCAGCAGAGGAAGTGAAAGTATCCTCACTATGGGTTGTAAAAAAATGTCAGAAGGCCGCAATAGCTAAATTTCTCGTCGCAAACGGGGCACGTTATCGGCGGTGCCGTGTCGCTGCCCGGTTGACAACGCTGCTGTAATAAAAGCTACCATCATAAGCATTCTTTCTTAGATGGGTATTTTTATAAGTTAACTATAACGCCTTCTTACCTCCGTGACCGGTTGGTCGGTGGGTCAGTGATGTTGAACTGTGCTTTTTTGTTCTTAACACTCAAATGTAGAAATAAAGCTCGTATCATGCCTTTCGGTCATTATTACTATGTTTTCGTTTCAGCGAGGCCCATTCGCTCAAGGCCGACCTTATGTATCCTCAAACGCCAAATTTATTCCCGTCTCAATTTTGGCGTCTGCGAGATCCTCTTCTTCGACGACCTCTACGCCCCGGAAGCGGCACTTTCATCGACTACAGCGCCGACCTGTTCCAATGGTTTCTGGGCTACGCCAGAAGCCAAGGTGGCCCGACGCAATACGGAATTGGCATACAACACGGGTAGGCTTGAGCAGCTGCTTGGATTCCTGGAGAAGTTTTACGTAACGGCGACCACACCTAATAAATATCAAACTGCGCCTTTGATACTCCATGTCACTAGTTGCGTGCAGTACAGGCGAAGGCAATTCAAGGCGTAGGGAGAAAGGGAAAGTACTAGGATGGCTGCGAAGGAAGAGAGAAGCCTCATTTTTTCTCTAACGTTTCTAGAGCTCTTCTTTTCTTCCCTCGCCCTCCATTGCCCTCCTCTCCGATCCCGCGTTCCTAGTGCTCGCCCTTTCTCTATTCGCCTCGCGTTGCCATCGCGTGCACTGCACACAACAGTGACGCGCAGTATAGAAAATGGAACTATTTTCTCTATCACTCTTTTCTTTTTCTTGCTCATCAGATCGTTACGTGCCTGGTTTTAAGCCCCATTCTCAAAGCGAAAATTCATACTGCCTCATCAATGGCAGTTTGCCGCCGTTAAAATCATGTAGATGTTACGCTGACGTTTGAGAATCGCGGTATATAAAGAAGCTTTCTTCTTTAATGGTAGTAGTTTGAGTTACAACTCTGGGGCATTCCGTGGAGTCGACTAGGCTTCTTTCTACTGGAATATTTACAGAAACTGTTATTTGAACAATAACTGATTTTAAGGCTACTATTCGCAACTTCGGCAAAACGGACGCTACACAGCTGGAAAACACTGAACTGAACGGAACAGGTCCCTTCGCCATTTCTTCTCTTCTCTTGAGGCTTCCCTGATTACATGTTACCGGTGGTTGGAGCGATGGAACATTTGTCACAATGACTCTGTCTTTACTGCAGTATCAGAGTGTTGCTCAGGTTGCCATGAACGCAACCTACGCAACTGATTGAACTGCGCATTCATCAACATTCATCAGCACGGCAGTCCTTCCGTCGCTTCTCCTGAAGAAGGCGAAGTTTCTGGATGCTCGCGAGCTCGAACAGCATCGTGGAAGGTTTGAAACGTAGTGAACGAAAAACCGAGGCAAGCTATTTTGAGTATAATGCTTGCCCGCAAAAATGTCGTGCATTGAGCCGCGATATGACACGGCACGACCAGTTTTAGACCGCCTTATTTGCCCGACAGGACAACCCCTATCGGTCGCTGAAATCTCCGAATTGTTACGGACAGAGAGAACAACAGGGCGTGTCTGACTAAAGCTCGGCGTCCAGCACGAGTTCGAAGCCTTCCGCCGTGCTTCGGTTCAGCGCGCGCGTCGTGGCTGCACTAGAAGTCCAAAGCGTTGTGGAAGGTAGGAAGTTCATGCTGGAGGAGGGACAGCTCAAGGTCATTGTTCGAACGCGTTCAATCGAACGCTGGACGCAGGCGTTGTGCGTTTGAGCGTGTTCGAAGAGTGGGTAGAGACTAAGGCGGCTAGCTTTGCGTCTACCCACTAAACATTCCAACCAGAGTCCTGTGTTTTGACGTCCCAGCACACTCCCCACTCCTCCTCTCCCTCAAATCCACCCTCATTGCACACTCAAGAAAGCTGACAGGTATTTTCTTGATCGGAATAAAAACTTGAATAGTGGGACACCACTTCACCCACAACTAAAAACAAATAATGTTAAGTATGAATCGGATTAGCGTTTTTTTGCATAGGTATTTATTTGTTTATATTCGATGCAAACAAACATGCATAATTTTTTTATATAGCTGAATACAGTATTTTTGAGAAACGAAACCCAGCTGGTGACTATAAACCAATGTACGTAACTACTTCTTAGATATGTCGCCTGTTGTTTGTGTTGAGGTTGTATGCTGGTTAATTATGCAACAACCCGTTATTGTTTATCTTGGTGAGGTTAAAGTTGCTCGATAGGTGAAGAATCGATCAGAAATGGGCACCGCCGTTATTCAGCAAGTTATTTGAAACCATTTATTATCGTGCAAAGTTAACTCAGAACTATTCCTCGGGAGCGATGCTGGAACACTAGTCACTACTCATGCAGTCACGTTATTTTTATTTCTCGCAGCAGAGAACTCGATGCCTACAACGACCTGAGCACGGCCGCCGGTAAAGCGGCGCTTAGGAGTTTTGGAGTTTCAAACTGCGTCATTACGGGCTCCTGAATTTCCCCGTGCACGATGCCTTGGTGCCCAACAAAACAACGGTCACCAACTACGAGCGAGCTGCTGAAGGTACCACATCGCCCGCGGCCCCACCATTAGCATTACGAAAATTGCTCATATCAGGGTTACGAATCTGAAGGAGGAGGAGGATGATGAATATACTTTATTAGGGCGATCGTTAGGCGCTCATGTCAGGGCACCCACCGTGGTGAGGGCGTTTCCTCTTGTCCGGCATACACCCTTCTATCGCAGACACGCTTATGGTATTGTAATTGTCTTCTGGTTCTCCACGTCGTTTATACGAGCTTGGAACTTTCGCTACGCGTGTTGCTTAGACTGCTTCTGTCATTGATCTTATGTTTCGTGCCTCAACGGTGGCAATAACAGTTTTATGAACGCCTTGAAGCCGGAATATCTCTGGCGCGGTCTAGAAGCAAGCGTCCGTCAAGTTCAGAGAGAAAGAAAAAACCTTTATTAAAGCCGTCAAAGTCCGGACAGTGGTTACTAGAGGGTGAGCAGACTTGTGCTCGTTACTTGAAAAAATGTAATGGAGTACAATTCCAGCTTACCGCACCTGAAATGTAATGGATTACCGTTACAAATTACTTCCGCTGAAAAGTAATGGATTACTTTACTCGTTACTTCACAAATTAATTTCGCTGAAAAGTAACGGATTGCTTCACTCGTTACGTTACAAATTATTTTCAGGCTACTTTTTCCGTACACTGAACAACATAAACAATAGAAACAATTTTGATATTTTTCGAAAATGTTTTGCAACACTACTTTTCAATTCTCATACACCCGTATTATGGTAGGCCTTGTAACAATCAAATATTGTATTTAAGTAAATGAATGTAGGTGCATTCCATTCACCTGTAAGCTCACAAGGCCCCGAAAGGCGCAACCACACCCGCTATCCCGCTGGCTTACGGCCTCCGGAAAGGATCCCTGGAATTGTGCAGAAACAGCTAGCGGTGCGCATGCTCCAGCAGCAGCGACTACGCTTTGCTACGAGAATAGGAGCTAAAGAAGCGATCTACGGAAGCTCACTTTTGACTCAAGTGTTTCGCCTGTTATTCACAAGAAAAAAAAAAAAAACGTGGTTCTAACGTTACAATGTAACGTTAGAACCACGTTTCCACGTGCATGCTGTTACAATGTAAAGCCCAATGCGGAATGCAGGTGTCCCAGCTTACCTTGTTGTGTTTCCGTAGATTAGAGTTTGTTGTTGTTACTGATGGCAATGCGTGTGTTTTTTGCAAGCAAAGTATGCACTGAAACTTTCGGTTTCCGTTCTCGTTAATGCACTGAATTTTTAGCATCCCATTAAGAGATGGCCATGGAGACGACGGACACACCATGACCAAAAGCTCAACCAGTCAGAGATAAGGCGGTGGTTACGGGTTATTGATCGTCCAGTGGTGCTCACTTTCATACCAATATTCCTGGAGGCCAGGGGAGGGAGGACGCGAGAGAACGAGAGAAGCGATGGCCATCGGTCTCAGAAACCAGTAGAAAATCACACCACTTTTATGCGCTCTCTCTTTCTTTCTGTTAGCACTCCTTAAGGGGAGGCACGGCCTAGAAAATCGTAAGTACGCCCCCCCCCCCATACATACACACAC
>JAZHYW010057234.1:0-10301 GCA_037355805.1 Ixodes ricinus | reverse complement strand
AAAACTGAGGTGAGTTTTGTATGAGTAAAACACTTTAATCGTCTTTATCGTCTTTGGCCCGGAGATCCGGGATTACGGACATCGAGATTATTTTCAGTCAGGTTCACGGGCCGCGTAAAATATTTTTCGTCTTTGACCGCTGAAGCCCCTCCTTACACCGGAGCGTTTTCGAAATCCCCCGCTCTCGCGCATGTTCAGCGTAAAGTCAAAAGCTAGGCACGTCACGCTCTTGTTATCTCCAAAAAGATTAAAAAAAAAAAGTGGCTAAGCTCGGCTATGCCAGGATATACGTAGCGTAAGCTTAGGTTCAGCTGGTTATTCTTAGCTTTCCTGGTTGTCTAGGATTAGCTTGATTATCATGCTTACTGCTGCTTCAATGACACACACACGGTATACGCATTATGTGACTACTTCGGGATCCGATGAGTTAAGCTGTGCGCCGTGTTGTTATGTATCAAGCAACCAAGCTGCCGCCCAGAACAACCGGACAGCGCGAGCCATGATCTCGAGCGGGTGCATGCGCGCGGCGCGTGCATCGGGGACTGACACGTGTGACGTCACTGCTCCTCGCGCATGCGCAGCATGGCTCTCCAGGAGCCACGCGAAACTGCTCAACCCACTGATCTCCACTAGAGGGGCTGGATGGCGCATTGAGCTAGAGTGCCTTCATACAAAGCGCGCGCTTTTGCCCGGTGGTGACATCTCAGCCATTTTTACGCCCAATCGTTTTTTTATGCATCTTGAAGTGCGCGCAATCCGATGTCACTCAGCTCGAGGCGCGTAAGCTTTGGCTGAAATGCATATACGCCATTTAGCGCTTGGGTCACGCACCGAGTACGCGAGAGCGTCACGCTGACACATTCAGTGCAACAATGGATGTCTTCACCCTGAGACAGACAGACATGCATAGGCACCCCACGTTGAGCCAAAGCCCCTCGATGTATTTGCGTTTGTCTTACAAGTAGCGTCAAATGCGCCAGTGCGCAGGCCCGTGTCTCGAGCGGCCCTGGAAGCAAAATGGCGGCGCAGCACTGAAATGAGCGGTTCTTGGAAGCGAATGGCGGCGGAGCACTCCGCTCGTGGCACGTGTCTCGCGCGTTCTTACAGCAATGGTTGGCGGTACCTGCAAGCGTGAATTTTATCAAGGGACTTTACATTGAGCTAAGAGTGCCTTCATGCACACGCGCTTTGCTTGCAGTGGTGACATCTCGACCATTTCCACGCCCAATCGTTTTTTTATGCATTTTGAAGTGCGCGCAATACGGTGTCACTCGGCACAGAGCGCGCAGCTTTGGCCCAATTCATAGACGCCATTTTAGCGCCCAGGTCACGCACCAGAGTACGCGAGAGCGTCACGCGCTGACACATTCAGTGCAACAATGGATGTCTTCACCCTGAGACAGACAGACATGTAGTGCACCCCTACATTGAGCTAAAAGCCCTTCGATGTATTTGCGTCTGTCTTACAAGTAGCGTCAAATGCGCCAGTGCACAGGCCCGATGTCTCCAGGCGGCCCTTGGAAGCAAATGGCGGCGCAGCACCGAAATGAGCGGTTCTTGGAAGCGAATGGCGGCGGACGCACCCGCTCGTGGCACGTGTCCTCGCGCGTTCTTACAACAATGGTTGGCGGTACCCTGAAAGCGTGAATTTTATCAAGGGACTTTACATTGAGCTAGAGTGCCTTCATACACGCGCGCTTTTTGCTTGAGTGGTGACATCTCGGCCATTTCCACGCCCAATCGTTTTTTATGCATTTTGAAGTGCGCGCAATCCGGTGTAACTCAGCATCGAGCGCGCAGCTTTGGCTAATGTCATAGACGCCATTTTAGCGCCCAGGTCACGCACCGAGTGCGCGAGAGCGTCACGCGCTGACACATTCAGTGCAACAATGGATGTCTTCACCCTGAGACAGACAGACATGTAGGCACCCTACATTGAGCTAAAGCCCACCGATGTATTTGCGTCTGTCTTACAAGTAGCGTCAAATGCGCCAGTGCACGAGGCCCGTGTCTCGAGCGGCCCTTGGAAGCAAATGGCGGCGCAGCACTGGAAATGAGCACGGTTCTTGGAAGCGAATGGCGGCGGAGCACCCGCTCGTGGCACGTGTCTCGCGCGTTCTTACAGCAATGGTTGGCGGTACCTGAAAGCGTGTTTTATCAAGGGACTTTACCATTGAGCTAGAGTGCCTTCATACACACGCGCCTTTTGCTTAGTGGTAGACATCTCGACCATTTCCACGCCCAATCGTTTTTATGCATTTTGAAGTGCGCGCAATCACGGTGTCACTCAGCTCGAGCGCGCAGCTTTGGCTAATGCATAGACGCCGATTTTAGCGCCCAGAGTCACGCACCGAGTGCGCAGAGCGTCACGCGCTGGCACATTCAGTGCAACAATGGATGTCTTCACCCTGAGACAGACAGACATGTAGGCACCCTACATTGAGCAAACAGGTATGCAGCCACCCGGAAGTGAGTGGCTTGTCCCGGGGGGGGGCGGCCTTGGCAGGCTTTGTAACCCTTCCATGTGCTGGTTCGAAAAGCGTCGAGGGCGCTGGATTACTCGCTTGTTCCCTCCAAAGAGGCCTCCTTGATTCGCAGTAAGAGCGCATGCGGGCCCGAGAAGTATCATGGAAAGCCGTTCAATGTAAAGATCTTGAGATTATAGTTTTATCAACTTGTGAATATGTCCCAAGTCCCAATGCCTTATTCTCGGGGTTTAATTCAGAGACGGGAGTATTAAAACCCAATCAAAGACACAAAAAAGCATGGTCCAAAATATCGACTTGAATGCATTAGGAAACTCAGCGCACGCTTGACTTCCGGGACAAGCATCGAACTTCCGGTGGCTTCACTTGCGCCAGGCTCGGAGAGCAGCTAAGCGCCATCCTGCACCGTATAGTCGAGATCAGTGGCTCAACCTCAGCCAATGTAGCTTGCGCTACAAAAAAAAAAAAAGACGTCACGACTGTTGTCAGTGACGGGGAACATAGCTGGCAAGCTTGCAATGCACGCGCTGCCCACAGGAGCGACACGCGCTTTGCAGCCGAGATCCTTTTATGATGTCACGACTCACGACTGGTCGTAGGTTTTTCGAGCTTTCTCGCGTCTAGTTTTATTTTCGGGAAAACGAACATGATATTCAGATTCACTAAATAAAAATACTCTGGTATTCACCTTTAACTCGTTTTTAAAGAACGTCTTCGTCTTTTTTTTTTATTATTTAACTGTGTCAGTCATGCCTTCGGTAACGGCAGCTGCTTTACAGTAGAGGCTAAGGTGGTCATAACCTTTTTTCCACCCACTGTGCGTGTTTCCTGATATCTAGCGCTCATGCATCTCAGCCCGCCGCACTCTCGTCCTGACATGGAGCAACAAAATGGCTTACCCTCGAAGTACCAAAGATACTTCCTCTGGCAATATCTGTGTTGAATGATCAGTGCGTCTGATGGATACCAGTCCAACGTCAATACCGTTTCATTCCTTTATTTTGTCTGTTATCGAGGGGCCTGCCGATCTGTTCTCGTGTTCCCAATCCCAACACTGCCCCACACCGCTTCTTCGCTTCTGCTACGCGAGGTGCTGGCCTCTCGAGGTGTACTGACGAACACCACACCTCTCCCCACTCTATAGACAGAAGCCCCGTAGCGCTGAGGTGGCTTCCGAATGTGTGTGTGAGTAGGCGTTGTGGAAGGAAATTAAGGGGGAGGGGGAGTGAGCCAATAGTCTCCGCGCAGAGGACTCATTTGTCACTGGCTCTGTGGTTTCCGAAGACAGGCACTGGTGTGTGTTCCAAGCGGTGGTATGACTGGTCGTGCAGTTGCCACATCTTGTGCGACTCGGGGGGGGCAAGGGAAAAGGTGGAGGAAGGAGGGGTTCTCTTGCTGGGCAGCTGCCACGTCTTGTGCGACTCGGGTTCCGCTGGGTTTTGAAGTCCCAAGCAGGAGAAGGCGAGACCACCTCTGAATGACCCTGCAGTGACGGTCTACACTTTCCGATGCGATTGACGTGGTGGCGAACTTCCCTTGCCGCGTGATTATTATCCAGGATCGGGGTCCTACTTGCTTGAGTATTTCACCCGGGATTTCGCAGCGACGTCCTGGGCACTAACGTATTCATACAGCCTGGCCAAGATACAACTAGCGGATTGTATACGTTAGCCGCTGGAGGCTCGTGGTCATCGGGCTTGAGTCGTTCAAGAGCTAAGGAGGTTCCCTTCCAAAAGACACCCAGGCTAGGAGTCTTCTCAGTTGCCACGTGGATGGTCGTGCGCTGCTTAAACAGGAAGCAGGCTACCACGCTCCGATGGCTGTCATACGTCCTCCCATCCTAAGAGCGCGTTTCAACTCTTGAACCATGCGTTCGGCTTATCTGTTAGGGGTTGGATGTTACGGTGTACTGGTCACCGCCTTGACGCCAGTGTTGTGAGAGAACGATTTGATTTTGTCAGAGACGAAGGCCATTTCATTATTGGAGACGTCCTTACGAGGTATACTGAAAGTGGTAGAAATACTGCGCAACTCTTGCTACCGCAGCTGACGTCATGCTGCTCACGAGCCTGACTTCGAGCAATTTCGTGTAAAACAGGGATGATTGAGTTCTGCATGCCTGCTTCCCAAATACCCCTTTCCACGGTCTTAACTGTCTACGTAACAGATAACTCCTGATATGAACCCCGCTACCATTACCCAAATGTTTTTTTGCTCTCAGTTTCCTAGTATGCTTTTCTCCCAACAACGCCCTCTTCAAAGAGGTCTATAGACGCTTTACAAATTTCGCCTTCTGCGAACTGTCATCTTTGACTGCTGGGCTGTGGAATGCCTTCCTGAGCATGCGCTCTTGCTGTGCTGCGAGCTTGATCAGACCCTGCGCATGCGTTCACAGCTCAGTTACTCAGCATTTTTCGCCCGGGTGATAAGCGATGCAAATGTCTGTTCCGTTCATAGCCTCCTCTACACTCACAAGGCCTGGCAGTTCGACGACGGAGCCATAGAGTGCCCAGTCGCAGATTTGGAGCGCGAGGATCTGGTAGCAGAGAGCATTAAAGAGCCATTTCTCGGGGAACCTGGACGTCATCGCACAGCTTTCGCAGCGGCGAGGAACCGAAACACACTTGCTCGCTCGGGAGAAGCGTGTTTCGGCGTCTCGCCGCAGCGGGGGCGCCAGTCAAGTGGCTCTACCTCTCATCCGTCGTCTGCCAGTCCACTTTTTCCATTTCGGCGGCCGCTTCTCCATGGCAATCTGCCAGGCTTTGTCAGTATATAGGAGGCTATTCTCCGTTTCACACGAAGTCCGAGCGCAGCCGATGCTACAGTTCGATTGACCCAATCAAGCAGCGCCAAAAGTGCATTGTTACGGCCCTCTTCGTTTTTGTACATTCGCTATTACCCTCTTAACCAATCTCTCAAAGGACAAAAAAGCTCAGGATAACGGCGCATTCACTCTGCGTTATTGGTTTAGTAGGAGATAGCAAAGGCAAAAGGGGCGACGAGCACCATGATGATGCACTTCTGGAGCTGCTTGACTGCCTCCATCGAATCACGGTTTTGGTCATGCTCGGACTTGGCGTGAAACTGATTCTCTTGAACCCCGTTTTGAAAATCACGTTCAGACTGTTTGAAGGTCAGAATCACAGCAGCATGGCGGAGTAACCGACACCGCGGAATGCGAATGTCATTACTTTAGATGATGATGAAATTTTACAGCGAAGCTGTTATGCGCTGGGATCTAGAAAAAGATGGTCCATATTTGTTAACAAAAAAAAAACTCCCGTTTAAACGGCGCTCCTTCATTTCGATTGGTCGTGACAAGTATAAATAAAAAAGGGGGCAACCCTTCGCGGGTCAGCCTTCCTTGGCATTATTAGACAGTGAGGTCCTGATTCCTTGTTCTAATCTATGGTCACCGACTTCTCTCAGCTAAGAGTGCGCTGTGTTGGAGCTGGGGGCAGAATCGCCGATCTTACCTTCTTTTCTTTCGCTTCCGCGATGCTAATAAAAAGACTTCGGCTCAATCGAAAAAAAGAGACAAACAATGAAATCGTGTACATACGTGTCTTCATTGCAATCATATGTAAATCGTATAGATGTTGAATAGTTGTCGTAAAGTGTTCGTAAAGAAAACTGCTTCGATGATCCTCCATCTTCATGTGATGTGGATGGGCTCTACAACTTTTTATTAGTACCTTTCTACATCGAAGTGTGTGAATTGTGGTTCGAATCGAATGGCACTGCGTCATTTATAGCCTTGACAGCGCCAAAAGAAGCCAAGTTCTACCGTTTTTTTGCAGTGTTGATGCTGGGAATGACGCTGCACTATTCGATTTGAACCATATTTACGCTCTCCTACTTTCTATGGTTTGTTTTACCATACGTTGGAGCGTAACCATTGCTGGGAGTCCACGAGTCAACCAAACAGCACCGAAAGTGAAACGTCACTGCGTGCAGTACTCTTTCTGTGGGTGTGTTATTGCCTTTTCATCTATCCAAACGCAGAGAGAGCACCTATGACGTTGCGTTTTGGTTTGTGAGTTTGTGTGCACGTGTTTTTGCGTCCGCCATTGCGTAGGGATTTCATAGCTTCTAACGGAGGGCAGACCCTCCACAGGGGTCTATACTGGCCATCTGAGTGAACATGTCTCCTGCCGTCCTGCAGTAGTTTAGGATTTTGCCACCAGATTAAAAAACATGGTGTCCGAGTCGGCGTTCGATACCCAATCCTCACCGGGAACACGTGCAGATCAGCCCTAATCCAAGAACGCGGGCCAACAAGCAAATCTAAAAATAGAAAGGTTGGCCATAGAATTTCTTGCGAAGTGAAGACCATTTTTCCGTGCCGAGTTTTTAATCCTGACGCCGTGCGGGCCGCCAGCGAATGTTTCCAGACGAACGCAGATGCTTTTTCTCGGAGGATCCTCTATAACCGGATTGGCCGATGCCCCCATGCGATGGCCGGAGAGGCCAAGGGGATTACCGAGCGTAAACTCAATTGCAAAAGTCCCGGAGGCCGAAGGCGGCGCCACTGTCGGTGCCCAGGGAGAAGCCGAATCCGATTTTCCTCAGTCGAGGTCCCTCCAGGCAGACAACAGCACTGAACTCTGTGAGCGGCAAAGGAATTCAAACCACATTCCAAAAAAAAAAAGGAAAAAAATAATCTTTTTTTTTTTTTTACACCAGCGTGCGTCTGTTGTGTCTGAGTTTGTTTTTTTCGGTTTTTGTATCAAGCTATGGTTTCAAGCTAATTTTTTTACGAACCAGACTATTTGCCTTTATTTATATTTTTTGTTCTTTACTTAGCACGTTTATGAAAGGGAGTAGAAGAGTATGGTTTAAGGGGCAATATTGGGCGCAAGAAACAAAATCTTGATCCGGTGAAATACAGGTGAAAGTCACACACAGATACACACATATACGCGCACGAACGCCCGCACGCACACACACAACTTAAGAACAAAAGTACATGACACTAAACATATATGTTTTGGATCGCCCCGTGCGTTTCGTCATCCACTGTTTCCTATGCGCCACAAAGGCGGAGTGCTCTCTGGCTCGCACCAGAGCCGTATAATGGGAGAGTTGTGCCATTCATTGGTTTACATAGGTGAGCTCCTCGTGACCAACCACAGGCCGCGAAACAGCCCCAAGCGCTAGTCGTAAGGTCTAGAAATGCGAGTCGACTAATTTAAGCCGTTCTAGCGTCGCTAGAGCACGAGGGTGTAATTCTTGTTGACTGAAAACTTTGCGCATGTGAGGTTTTCGTCACGCCCATATTCAACGGTAGAAATACAGTTGAATATTCGAATATTCGGCGCTGGCGGCGGTCTTTGCTCCGCCCATTGGCCAGTCTCAATGTAAATATATATATGTTTCTTATTTATATTAACGATCTAGTGTCTAACATTTCTTCATCAATCTGCTTGTTCGCTGATGATTTCGTTCTCTATCGCAAAATCACTGGTCAATCTAACATTGATCATCTCCAAACGGATCTTAACCACATCCCTCGCTGGTGCGATGTTTGGATGATGGAATTAAATACCTATAAATGCAAGTCTATAAGAGTGTCACGCACTAACACTAGCTGCGCTACATATCACATTAACAATACACCCCTATCAGCTGTTTCCGTTTACAAGTACCTCGGCGTCTATATTACCTCCAATCCCTCATGGAGTACCCATATTGAGTATGTTGCTGGAAATGCCAACCGTATCCTGGACTACTTAAAACGCAATTTTTTCAAGCACCTTCATCGCTAGAATTAATCATGTACAAGTGCCTAGTCCGTTCCAAATCAGAGTACGCTTCATCCGTGTGGGATCCCGGCCAACATTGCTTTGTCCTGCATTGGAAAGCATTCGAAAACGGGCAGCTCGTTTCATCTTATCCAAGTATCATCGCACGTCCAGTGTAACAAATATGGAAATAACTCTATCATTACCCGACTTTTCTTCCCGCCGTAGATGTGCTCGTCTCTGCTTGTTTCATAAAATCTACCATCACAATTCATTTTTACGCCAGTCACTTCTACTCGAACCATCTTATCGCTCCGCTCGCCTCGGTCACGTCCACAAGGTTGGCATACCAAGTATCAATACGAACGCATTCAGTGTGTCATTCACAGCTCGCACGTCAACAGATTGGAACTGCCTTCCCGCTTCAATTGCCTTTATCACTGACATTGTTCTTTTTAAACAAACACTTAGTAATAGCAGCCTTAGTTGATAGTTTTCTTTGCCATGATTTATTGTTTGTGTTCACTCCCCTCTGAAATGTACTATGTACCTTGAGGGTAAATAAATAAATTAATAAATAAAGCTTTAGCCCGCACAGCAGGTCAAGAGTTCAAACTATCCATACTTTTAGCGACGAGGCCCGTCTTCCAAGAATAGACCATTTGCTGTCTTACCCAAGCATCAAGGAGAATGCAGGGATTGGTGTTCCACGCGCCACACGCGCACGCCTTTCCTGTATAAAAGATTCGAAGTAAATAACCAAAGAAAGCATTGACGAACGCGCGTGCAAGATGCCATTTGTTTTAGGTTTTTGCTTTGGAAAAGTTACTACTGCTGAGGCCAGCACGTGCGGCGCGTGGAACACCAATCCCTGCATTCTCCTTGATGCTTGGGTAAGACAGCTAATTGACTATTGCTGTCTTTTACCCAAGCATCAAGGTGAATGCAGGGATTGGTGTTCCACGCGCCGCACGTGCTGGCCATCAGCAGTAGTAACTTTTCCAAAGCAAAAACCTAAAACAAATGGCATCTTGCACGTGCGTTCGTCAATGCTGTTCTTTTGGTTATTTACTTCGAATCTTTTATACACGAAAGGCGTGCGCGTGTGGCGCGTGGAACACCAATCCCTGCATTCTCCTTGATGCTTGGGTAAGACAGCAAATGGTCTATAGGTCTATTACTCGATCTCACTCTAGGGTAAAGGTTCTGTACACTGGCGTTCGAAACCCTATCGCGAGTCCAGCGTTGCTTTATCTGCCTTGTAACGTGACAATTATCCGCCAGAGTAATAGACCGATCTCACTAGCCAGTTTGACTACGCCACCGCTGCCGCAATGCATCGAGGGAACTTTAGTCTTTCTGCAGGTGCGACAACCCCCCTGGAGCTCTGCGCGTGTGGAGCACGAGACGGCACGAGCCCTCGCATGCACGGCCGTCTGACTCCTGTGAACTAAAGTTATGGCGGTGTCACGCATGCGCCGAACGCTTAGTGAGATCGGTCTATTCGGATCCATTCGAGTAAAATTTGGAACACAGCCCACATGTTTCTCCTCTTATTTTCTATCTGCGTCGTATTTCGACGGCATGTGTAAAGCAGAATGGAAGCTTGGAGTCATCGCGTCCTTTAACCAACACCGTCAAAGTCGACAGCCTGACATTCCTTTTATCTTTATTAATAAACGTAACAATCATCATACTGAATATGTCATAGTGAGCGTTTGGTCAATCATAAGGTCGGTTCTCACATGCAGCGAAGCGCTAGTGTAGCGCTCCTCACGTGCCGTCAGCTACTTATCGTCTGCCATGAGCACCAGTTTTGACGGTGAGGATACCAAAGGCTGGTGAACGCTCCCGTCAGCACGCGCTTAGCGCCAGGTATAGCCGCTACGCTTGTAGCGCTCCGCTTCCATGTGTGAACAGGCCTATAGACAATTGCAAGCATCGCGTCGTCACTGGTGCCCCACGCGTGCAAGCATGTGCACCGTGCGCGTGAGACGTAGCTTTGGCAAGCTTTGTAATTGCACGCACTTGCCCGCTCGAGCAGAGACATGGCGGCAGCCAGATACCCTGC
>JAZHYW010057231.1:0-64455 GCA_037355805.1 Ixodes ricinus | reverse complement strand
GTAACTGCATATGCTCTGCTTGCAGAGCCAGAGTAGCTCCGTATTGGCTGAGAAGCGGTCACGTGCACGGAGCTGAATCTGAACTTCGTCCGGGAAAACGACCTTACAGGCGCCGAGTTTCGGGCGGATCACGTTTCTCGCTTTGCGTTTGCGAGATATACATCCTACACTAAAATAGAAGGAACTGGAAGGTTCCTTGACCATTCAACATTACGTGTAGACACTGGATACAGTACAATCGCGTTGTTTTATAACGCGAGCGATGTTTTAAAACATGTTTTCAAAGTCCGGGAAGATGAAGACACGGAGGACGATCGCGTAGCTCGCGCATCCGGGGCTCTTGCAGAAGCGACGGTCGCTTCCCGCAGTGCGACCTTCGATCTAATATGGCCGCTCTGGAAGCACCATTGCGGTACTCTGCTCCGCAAGGCGGACTCGGGGCATATACAGTTACTCTAGACATGAGCAATGTAGTTTTAATTGCTCGGGCTTTGCGCCGCTTCCTCTGGTTCCCTGCTAGCTGTTGTGACCACTGGTCAGTGCCACAAGACTCCATAGAACGCACTGCGGCCGCTCGGAGCACTTTCGTTTCCACCGGCAAAAAGAGCCAGCTCAACAGGCCGTTCCCAGCGGAGCGAGAACCAGAGTCCAGCGGCAGAATCGACTCGACGACTACGGCGCCGAAAGTACAAAATTCGTCGAAGGTATTGCGTATCCCCAGTTTTAACCCAGCCGTCGCCAACACTAGGCTTTCGTTTCTCCAATACTTTATGTTTGCGCATGCATCTGGGGCTTTAATCTGCGGGAGGCTGCGTTCCGACGTGCAATCGCGCTATACCTTAGACGAAAAAGAACGACAAAAGTTCGAAGTAAATACCGGACGGGTCAGAACAGCTGCAATCTATGGCCAGTTGCAATAAATCAGCAGACGTCTGCGCCACCAGCGCTAGCTATCTTCCTTTGATCCCACATCGGCGTCTGCTGAGCACTCGCAGCTCGGTCAGAGCTCCAAAGAACGACGGAAAGCAACGATCACGGGCTGGAGGCGGAGCTTTAGTCCACAGGTTTTGCCCCGCGTTCCGATTAAAGGTTAATGGCCGTTGACATTTTTAGCTTTCATCTGTATGGCGCGTCATATGCTTGCTTTCTGAACTTCCAACTATAGCGATTACCTCGCTCGGAGCACTGACACTTCACTTACGCTTTCCACTTTCGGGCTGCTGCCGGTACGGCAGGTGTCTATAAAGTGTAAAGCTTACGCAAAGTGCAAGTGTAGAGCATCTGTAGCATGTCCGATCGCTGGAAAAGTGCCGATTGCAGGAAATGCCAACTTCAAGGAAGGCTATAATTTCCTCCGACCGCACTTAATGATTCACCTTGAGTGTTAACTTTTAATGGCCACCGTCCACGTGTTGTTCGCCGACAAAGTTAAATCATCTTTCTCGCGACCCGAGCCGTCCTCCCAACTTCCGCTCGTTCGCAGACGCGTCCCTTCGTGGTCGGTTGGTGTTTGGAGGAAGGATGCTTCGCAGGTGAACTTAAGGTACTAGCGAACAGCGTTTGGTGTCTGCTCTCCGGTGAGACTGACGCCCTCACTAACACAAACAGAAAAACAAAACAAAAAACGAGACCATGCAGTTCCAGCATTCCTGGAAAAGGATTCTTTACACCAGGGGTGTCCAAACGTTTTAACAAAGGGGCCGGTTCGGGGATCTGTCACTACCTCGAGGGTCGGACATAAATAAGCAAATAAATATTCCTAGCTCAGCATTAAAAAAAGTTAGCATGGAAAAATTTAAAAGAAACTTAATAATCTAAGGTTGATGAATATATATACATATATATATATACTTTATTTTTAAATTCAATCTCCAGCTAATTATGACATAATAATTTTTGCGCCTGTAGCAGCGGGTCTGCTGCAAGCGGGCCGTGGGCCTGACTTCATTGAAAGTTCCGCGGGCCGCTTGGAAGACCTCCGCGGGCCGAATTCGGTCCGCGGGCCAGGGTTTGGACACCCCTGCTTTACACGAACAGAATAAGAAAAAGCACATATGCAATACAACGTCAAAAACGAAAATATGTATGCATTCGATTATACGAACTAAAAAAAATGAAAAGAAAAGGCAAACGATAAGGAAAACAGGAACTTGCCTCTTGCGGAGGAACGTCAAAAGACACCGTCCTCAAATCGACTTTGGTGTAGTTGTCAATGCACGGAATGATAAAGAACAGGCCTACAAAAACGAAAAAGGGAAATCAGTGAAAACATGCAAAAAAGTTAAACCAAACAAAATTATGAAGTTTAAACGTGATGAAATCTTCAAAATAACCCCCGATAATTGTGAAAACGGAAAGGAATGAACTGCCCACGGACGGACAAATCAACCAATGTTTTCTTACCAGGACCACGAGCTCCTCCCTTGACCAGACGACCCAGTCTGAATATGACAGCTCTTTCGTACTCCTGTACGATCTGTGGAAATGATAAAAACACGCGGGCGTAAAAACAAAAACCCGATAAATGCGCACACATAAGATCCTGAACATCCAGCTCATAAGCCACCTCCATGTTTATAAATTATGAGAAGTCCGTTTGCCCAAAACCCTACGGGAACTGCGGGCAGAGTGTATATGACCAGAAACACGTTTCCACCAGTGCGAAGCGTGCACTCCACCACACAACCGGCACTGCTGCCAGCAAAAAGCAAAGCTCCGTCCACATACGAGAGGGCTGGTGTGCAGTGGCATAGAACACCTCCTAGATAAGAAGGCCGTACCGCTCCCAGTGGTTACGTCACAATGTCGGAGAAGGAAGGTCATGGCGCAACTACGTGAGAAAATATCTGGTATCGACGTGAAAAAAATGTTTCTTGTCGAGCGGCGCGGTGGTGTTCGTGCGCGTTTATCCGACATCAATATACGTTTTAAAAACGCAGTCTTGTACAATTTATTATATATATATATATAATATAAACGTAATATACAACGCGTTACCAAGGTTGAAAGTACCAAATTTATATTTATGATTATCCCCGTAACCGCGGGACTACGTGCAGTCCCACAGTTCCCCAGACTTTTCGAATGAACGGGCTCCGATGTGACATTTCTTCCCTCATACGGGCTCCGATTCTGGTAAATTTACGTTGTGTGTAACTGCTGACTGTCAAAAAGGAACGCTAAGGCATTTCAAAAGGGGAGAGAACAAAAAAAATCCAGTCATCACCGCAAAATAACAATCGAAAGGAATGTTGAGTGTGTCAAGAGTTCGCCAGCATTCCGGTGGCGCTTATATATTGCTAATACGCCAGTCCTGTCGCTATATGAAAATGACCCCGTCTTGCATCTTAACGAGCGGTTAAAACATTCAAGACCTAAAGAATAAAGTACGTGGGCTATGAATGGTGTATCTTGTTTATGATATTCTATGCCGGGCAGCTTTTATCAGGCACTTGTTTTCAAAGATTTCGAGCGTGCGGGCGGTGTTTTAAACGTAGAACAAACGTCTTCGCACAGAGCAGAAAGAATAAAGCGGTACTTGTTGAAACTCTGACTATATTACGTGGCCTTCAATTTATTCTGATCGTACATGCACAGGGAGTTTTTGGAGTTATTGATTCAGTGTTACTGCGTAGTTCTTGCCATTTCTCTTGGTTTTCCAGACGTCCTTCTTTCGTTTGGCACGTATATCCCCCCATGGTGAAAAGCGCCGATGTCGTGTCCGCGCTAACAGTGTCCGACAGTGCACATAAATACATGTACGAAGCCGTTTTAGCACCGTTTCTAATGCAATAAATTTAAAAAAACGACGTAACTGATAGATTATTTTGTCCACCTGACTGGGAAACGTTCCAAGCTACCTAGTACGTACGAATTATTCGGGATATTTACTCTTATGATCGAGCGCAGGGGGAAAGGCACTCACTTTTTCCCATAGAAATGCATTCCCGGAAGCCCATTTTCGTCTGGTTGCCATCTGCTTCAATTTGCCACAGCACACTAGCGCCACTTGAACCTCTAGCGTTCATTATAATAACTCTATACGGCTAATGCGTCACACAAAAGACACGGTGTTCGCTGTAAACGTGACGACAGAATTACCTGCGTCCACGCTTAAAGCATGTTCAAATTCATGTTTGCTTCATGCGTTTGTATGTTTCGAACATGTCTGCAGACATTATTTGTATGACAAATGTGACAGGACCGGCATACAGAGAAGAAACTGCTTCAGACAGCGTTTTCAGACTGTCTTTTGTATGATGTATAGAGCAGTGTGACACCGTCTAAAGAGTGTAAAGGTGTTCCAGACACACGCGCGTGGCAACACCCTTTCAGCACCCTTATATTCGGAGTAATACAACCTTTTAAATGGTGAAATAGGGTGTTGTTGCATGAAACACCCTGCAGGTTTGAAGCGTGTGGAAAAGGTCGCTACCGCTAACTGGGGCCAACACTCTTTTTGGAGAATGTTCGCCGCACTCACAACCGCTTCAAATAGCGTTAGCGGAGGTTGTTTTAGCCCGAGACAAAGTGGTTTACACCCGTACATGTGAAAATTTTTTAATGCGTAAACCGTCCTTTCAATTTACGAAGCATCTGCACATACGCAGTTACACAGTCAGCGCCACGGCCTTGCATGGCGTGACGTCAATAATATTGAGTTAATGTTGACGCCGCCACCTTGGCATGACGTCACAAATAGTCAGCTATATTATGGAACATTCTCAGAGCACCTGACAAAAGTGTGACCTCCGAAAGGCGGGGCCGTAAAAGCAGAGCACCCACCTTGACGCACATGAACAGCGATACCGGAAAGGTGACGATGATGAAGACGATGGAGATGGCCGTCAACAGGAATGTGCAGACGCCGCTGCTGTTCTTCTCCACGTACGCTGTTGGGAGACCAAATAAAAGCACTTAGAATCCCAAAGGCCACAGGAGCAGATCCACATCGAAACGGGCAGGGGTGGGATTTGACCACAGGCCGCGCGCGTTTTTGCTCCCCGTGCTCCGGGCTAGAGCAGTGCGTACCCACTCGGTCACCGATATCCTAGTATGGAGGCCAAACAACGATGTGTAGGTGGGTTGGACCTATAGGAGTCCATGGGAAGACTCTTAATGAAGATGCACAAGAAGCCGTTGGCTGGACCTTGTTCGAAATAAGGGAGGCTAAAAAACGTTTTGGGAAAAGGTCGAAAAACATGAGGCAGGCAGAATATATTTTTCGTATACGGGCAGTGGGCACACGACCTGAAAATGCAAACCCGTAGATTAGAAAGAAAGAAAAAAGTACAATCAAGATTGGCGAAGAATGCTGTAAAAGCTGAAAACGAAATAGAGGGAGGGATGTAGGAGGCTAGAAGAGAAGAATCCAGACTTGGAGATATACAGGGTGATTAATAAAAAACAGGATTAAAAAGGAAAGTTCACAATTCTAGGGAAGTGCGTTACTATTTGAGGCTGAAAACAATAACGCACATAGCGCGATACTTTCAGCATGCGTGCGGTCGTGTTTCCTACTGCGTGGTGCACGTTAAAGACCGCAGGCTGTTGTACTGCACTGGCTAAATTGCTCAACTACAGCGAGTAACTCGTCGCAACTTTGAAATGGCTGACCAACTACACGCTGTATAGATATCCGCACAACCCCAATTATTATATTCAGCATTAACTATCCTTACGTTTTATCTTACGTTCATACGCAGCCGACGCTACGAGCTAACGGGGCCAATCAAAGCAGCGACAAAAACGCAAGTCACTTGGCCTTTTCTGTTTATGATTGGTTCAGCGATGATAGAACACGTGCAGAAACACGACGAACGCCATGATGGTGCCCTTTTGACGCTGTCTGATTGGTCCCATCAGCTCGTAGCGTCGGCCGCATCTGGACTTAAAGGGGCTATGAAATTAAGATTTGTGCTGGGGTAAATGATTTGAGATTGGGATTATACTAATCGCACATAGTATAGTGGGCCAAGAGAAGAAAAGGTAGGAAGTCAAAAGCCTCCTTTTCAGTACGAAATTCTGAAAATATAGCGGACTCTTTTGTACGTCCTTTCCATCGAAAGCTCTTCGCCTTTTCATTGTGATGCGTCCGGGGTGCCCAAGTACGTCAGCCGGCCCCAACTCACGCATTGGGACACGGGCACTGCATCTTCACTCGGACGTATGCGCTCGTCAACAATGAACCCGTCGACGAATATTCGGATTCGCGTTCGTGGCCAATGACTGCCGTGACGGCACTATTATCCCTTGCAAAGTTTAAACAGCACGGTGGAAGCTTGGAGTTCTCGCATTCCGAAATCAACACTGTGAAAGTCGACAATCTGACACTACTCTTAATTCCGCCAATGAAAGCAAAATTACCCAGGTTGCCCAGTCCAGGAATGCCGATCACGTCGGCAAGAAGACTGGGAGGGCTGTCGCTGTAGCTCAAGTCATTCACGATTGCACCAGACGCGAGGAACACTAGCGGCTAATCCCGCCGACCCCAGAAGGCTGCGAGAACTTCCGGCTACTGTGCAACGCTATGTCACAACCACGTGATTTCTCATTTTGCGTTTGAGTTGAGAAGGAAAGCTGACGAGGAACAATTATAAAAACCATTTCGTGACCCCTTTAGGGTCAAACGAAGTATAGCAGAGTTTTGCTACAAGTGTGGTGGGAACTCATTATTGTGGTTCCCTCGAGAAGTATGCTTGTGTGCTCGTCAATACCTTTTCTTAGAAAGATAAGAAAAATAGTAGACGACGTGTAAGCGCAAACTGTGTCGCGCCGCACACACACACAAAAAAAAACTAGAAAATAACACAACACGCACTATACACGGGAATGGAAAAGAAGCGCCCTAACGTAAGGCTTTCATTCAATCAATATTTTTTCACGAAGAAAACTGATAGTTAGGGCGAAAAGCTGCAACCAGTGTAGTCACAATATTGCATAGAGAAGTGTAAATCGAGGAACACCGCACGAAAAATCAGACTTCCTCGGAACCCTCGGGCTCGGTGAGAATGATTCTACTGCGCAGTACAAAGAACTTTTC
The DNA here is from genome assembly GCA_037355805.1 of Ixodes ricinus. Taxonomy (NCBI): domain Eukaryota; kingdom Metazoa; phylum Arthropoda; class Arachnida; order Ixodida; family Ixodidae; genus Ixodes; species Ixodes ricinus. The sequence goes on along the minus strand of JAZHYW010057231.1, from coordinate 57,413 downwards.
AATGGCAGAACAAAGTAAGAAAAGGGTAGAAGAATGATGGCTAAAATCAAGGAAACGATAGAACAGAATTAGGACGGCAAAGTGGGCTAGTTGGTTCAAGATGGCGCAAGGGAAAACAGCGCGCACAAGACAGGGATGTCACAAGGGCAAACAACGTTCGTCCCATGCTGCACATCTTTTACTTTATCACCGTTTTCTTTTCGCGTGCTGTTTGAATTGTGTTGAGGATAGACATAGACGTAATTTACTTAACCAGTAATCCGTGTAGTATACTATTAGCGATGTGCGCGGCCAAAAGCGTCGCTGTGGTCAGCTTTCCACGATTGGCCAAACCATGGGTATATGAGCACTGTCAGATTGTCAACTTTGACGGTGTTAGTTTCGGATTGCGATGGCTCCTAGCTTCTACTGTGTTTTTAAACACACCATCGAACTCGACGTCGCACCCGATGGTAACTAGCCAGGATAACAACTGGTGACGTCACGGCGAGGCAAATCCCAGTCGTGACGTCACGGAGGGAAACCATAAGAGGGCGCCACCGAAACATCTCGGCGCTAATAGTAAATAACGAGGTAAGAACGGCGGGGAGCGGCTTCAGTTGTCCGACCATTGGCGCGAGCTTCCTACCTTCAACCATGTTTCGGCTTTTCGTGCACATCGAGCGCGCTCGCGCAGCCAAAGCACGGTGGAAGGCGTGGAGCGCGTGCTCGAGGCCAAACGTTCCAAAGAGACGCCCTGCCGTTCTCACTCTGTCAGTAATTACAGAGATCATATTCAAGCTGATATTCGGCTAGGTGGCGCAAGCCACCGCCTGCCCCAAAGGAAACAGCCGCCATTCATCCATTCATCCATCTACTAGACACCAGTGCAGACGTCATCTGCTTGAATGTTGACATCTGCTTGTCATCGAGAGCGGCACCGTCCGCTTCGTCACTGGTCCTGACGAAAGCAGAAGTGTGATTCTTGACGCCGGAGATGACCGACTCGTTCCAAAAACTCAGCTTGACTGTTTTCACTTTTCAGCACAGTCATTGATTGCCCCGTGTTTTTCTCACCTCCCTCCTTTTATTCCTTTCTCTCCATCTTCTGGGTTGTGGTGTTGGTTGTGGCTCCTTGGCTCGTTGAAGCGTTTTTTGCGGGGTAGTATTCTATTCTTCTTGGCAGCTGAAAGATGTGCCTGTGTTGTCGTCTCTTTGTCCTAAGTATCTATTGTTTTGCTTTGTTTTATATGACAGATAGATGCATCGGAAAACAGCCGCGTTTCTAAAATTTTTGCTTCTGTACACGCAAGTTCTGAAAATTTGACATCCCATTCCAACCACTGCTCAATATTCTAAAGAAGTCTAAACATCCAGCAATTAGTGTTTTTTTTTTTCATGCTATGCGAGAAACAGTGTTGTACGGAACGGCGTTCCTGGAACGCGTTCCTTTTAGGAGGAACGAAGGAACGTCGCCATTCCATTTTGCATCGGTGGAACTGGAACTCGCTACATTTTACTGGAAAAAAAAGAACGGCGTACCTTTTTTTTTGTCCTGTGGAGTAATGTTTATTTTATTTTTAAGAAGGAAATTCTAAAAGTATAAAAACAATATCTTTATGAAGAGCAGGATCTCCTTAACTTGTTCGTTAATTATCTTATGGTTTATTTTGTGTGGTCCTCGCTTGGTAACAGTCGGGTGCAGAAGAGCTAGTGGACATCGATTCTTTTTTCAGTGCCCGAAACTGCGGTACAAAAAGGAAAACGTTCAGTCGAAGGAAAAGACAAAGAAAGAGGGACGTTTCAAACTCAGTATTTGCTTAAACGAATCCTCACAAACACAGAAAGTTAAGGCCGACTACAGCCATCACTGAACTTCAACAAAAGGACCTATAATTACAACAAAAAACAGGTTACCAGACACCGAACGCACCCTTGCATGCCGAACATTGGTCACCGAAAAGATACACAAAAATTAACCTTTATTCCCTCTTTCCTTCTCCCCCGTCTTCAAACTGAACAACGAATCTAACCTTCACGAAGAAGGGCTTGTAATTTTCAAGACTGACCTTCCAACAGTACATTTGGCTTGCCTGAATCGCCCACCACACACATGAATATTGTTAAAAGCTGCGATTTTTAATGGTGAATATATCAACAAATGAAACTCTGCTTCCGCTTGTTTTCTTCTCCTGCTACCCTTCCATCACGGCATTCAAATTCGTATGTTGCCATTTAATGGGATAAATAAAATAAAAACACTTTGCTCGATCTAACTAGATATGGTAATCAGCAAAACACAAACGTAACGTATATGTAACGATACGTTCCATTCTTTTAACTGTAACGGGAACGAGTTCCTTTTTCACATATAAAACTTGCAACGAGAACGCGCTCCAAAAGTCAAAAGGAACGAAGAACGGTATTTCGTTCCTTTTTTTGAGGAACGTGTACAACACTGGCAAGAAACACGGTTCATTCATTTTATTTTTTTCTCGAGGCTGAGGTTTTCTCTGGGGTCGATACAGCATATTAAACTACATGTGACTAAAAGTTTGGAGGTTTACGTGTCAAACCAATCAAGAGCATAAGAAAGTCCTAATCAAGAATTAGCGCGGTTGAAGAGACGATGGTCTACAATATGTACAAATACCATGTGCAAAAAACAACAACAACAAAAAAGGTCCCACAACAAATGATATAAACGTAATAAGAAGGTTAAACTATCTGCCTTGGCATAGAGTACACCGCACTGTAAAATCAGTGCCAACAACTCCATCAGACATCATATAATAGAGAAATTAAAGTAGCTGTATACCAAACGAGCGAGAAAATACAACCTAATATTAAAGCGGTACTAAAATGTATTTTGAGATCGTACTTTTTATGGCGCAAGCCCCCAGAGAACCCAAAGTTTCATTCATGCGTGTATATGCTTCCCTATTAAAAAGACGATGTTTGGTCACGTTTAAATTTAAAAAAAAAGGTCACGCGTGATTGTCCTTTTTGGGTTTTGTGGGATGCCTAGAGCGCGTAGATTGAGTCTTTACCATAAGAAAAGAAAAAAATCAATATTAAAATGTATTTTCGTGGCCCTTTTAAGACGCAGACTGCTGCGAACGCGTGACAGAATACAGCCCTCCAGAAGATTTACGGGGGAGGACTTACGCGCACGATAAACCGCGTGACCTCGTCAAGTTCACATAAAGCGTTGTTTTGCTTCTCTTCTTGGCGTCAAAGTTGTTCCATCCTTGCCTCCGGCAGCAGTGTAAACAGACGAGCGCGGAACACTTAACGGGGATCAAAATATAGCCTTCATTGTCGGCCGCTGGGAGCACAATAAGAAAAAGCAAATAAACCGAAACTCCGTGTCTGAAACAGCTGATCATACGAGGGGAACAAGGGCCGCGATTACCGAGTAAATCCACGGTCCCGCCGTTTTTGTTGTATGTATATGCTTCCTCGAAGAGCCGGGGTGGGGGCGTCTATGTATAGAAAGAAGTCGAGGGGCTCCGACGACAAAAAGAAGCCGCGGAGTTGTAGACCTTTTGAGAGACGACGACGACGACCGTCCTCCGCCCTGCGAAAGTTGCGCCGCCCCAAAACGTCCCGTCGGCTGACGAAAATATGGGGAAGAGACAGAAGCCGCTTTGCTTGCAACGGGCCCGCGAGACAGCCTCGGAGATTTAGGAGCCCACGATTATTTTGGTGCACCTTAAACGACACATTTTTTTTTTTATAACACCCATGCGCTTTTAGTGTTTTTTTTTTTTTTTGAGGGGGGTAGACGATTTGTTTGCCAACAGCTGAGCTGGCGGGAATACAGTTCCCACGTGCTTATGCCGACCTGCTGCAACACGCGAGTTTTTAGCGCTCCGCGTATTTTGGGCGGATAACTTTTGAAATGTAATTTAACTATAGTTATCTGGCTCAAAAAGTAGTCGATTAGAATTAGAATTACTCCCGCATAGAAAGTAATGCTTTGCCTCGGTGGCGTAGCCAAAGAGGAGGAGGGGGAATTATGGGGATTAAGCCCCCCCCCCCCCCTTTTCCTGAACTCTGACCGAAAATAAATGAAAAGCGGTCGCGCCGAACCTTACAATGGCATTTTGCAATTAACGCACCATAAAGTTAGGAAAATATAACACATGATTTGAGTCAAAAGTATTAAAAAAGCGAAGTAGTTGTAATGACATTTTTGCAATTGCGCACCAAAAAGAGTTTAACAAATATTTCTAGTAACTCATTAAAAAATTAATTAATTTTAATACAAAATGCTCGGAAAATTACTTAGAGGACTGTAATTGAACCCAGGCACGCCGCTCGGCATAATAACCGTGCTATGTAATTTCCTGTCAAAAAACAAAAACAAAAAAACGCATTTTGCAAAAAAAAAAGAAAATGCGTCGTTCAAGTTTTTGATTATTTACCCGCTCGCTCTCCGTTTGTTAAGGGAACCATGAAATGATTTTTCGACTTCTGCCTCAGCTTTAATCCTCAAATCAAAAGCGTAATGAGAAATCACATGGTCGTGACGTGCTTTGGAACCGGATGCGGTGACTCCAAGCTTAAAGGGGGCCATGAAACGATATCGGGTTAGAATGTTCATGACTTTACAAAGGCGCACTGGTCCTATTGTCTGACCCAAGTATACTCGTCCGGACCGCCACTGAATCAGAAGCTTCTTGGTCGCGGTGAAATTACGAGGATAAAAGGGGTCTATTGCTTTCAGTCTTGCCTTCGCAAAGCTTGATGACGTAATTGTGGCATCAAAACTACCCAGCTGATGCCAGTCGAGCGCGGCTCATGGATTGGACAGGAGAACTGTGTGGGCACTCGGCTCGCAACAATCAATGCCTCGGCGGACACTCGGGTCCAACCGCTGCTGTGATGAGAATAGCCGAACTCTTGACAGCACGCGTTTTTTACTTTGCCGACCCCGGCGCGTGGATATGATTAGCGTTGGCAGCCAAGGATAGACACCAGGCCACTCGTCCGCTTGTTCTGTCTCCGAGTTGAGGGGATACACGATGCTCATATTTCTCGAATTTATTTCCCGACTATACCATTGCTTAGAAAGAAAAAGCTAGGGCAAATTTATTCCGTTATTAAAGTTGGGGAGTGATTCTGAGCAGTATTCAGAGAAAGTAAAAAAAATCGCTTCATGGCCCTTTTAAACCGTGCTTTCTAAGCACACCACATATAACATGTCATTCGCAAGTGATTAGTGCCGTCACGGCACTCATTGGCCACGAACGCGAATTCAAATATTCGTCGACGGATTGATTGGTGACGAGCACATACGTCCGAGTGACGCAGTGCTCGTGCGTCCAAGGCGTGAGCTGGGTCAACACCACCTAGACAAAAGGCCTCCGCACGCGTCATCACAGTCAGATCGATCGAGGCGGGAGATTGGGCACGAGTGCTGCGTCAGTGTTCGGCTGGAGCTCGTGTCCAATCAGCGCGTCGAAGGTCAGGCTCGGGCCCAATAGCCGCCATCCGACTCTGATGACGTTTCATAGAGGGAGAGGAGACCATGCGGAGGCCTTCTGTCCAGGGGGTGTTGGCTGGGTTCGGCTGACGTGACGCGGATGCACCACAGTGAAAAGGCGGGAAAAGGAGCTTTCGAAGGTAAAGAGGTACGAAACAGATCCGCTATATTTTCGAATTTTCGTACCGAAAAGCAGGCTTTTAGCTTTCTACGCTTGTGTACTAGTTTTCTGTTGGCGCACTAAACGATATGCGATTATTAAAATCCCAATGTATCCCAGCCCAAAATTAATTTCATGGTCCCTCTAAGGTTGACTGACAGATTTGCGTTTCAAGGTGCTAGAGTTCATTGCGTTCTCCAAAGGACGCAACAAACTTACGAGAGAAAAAACACAGTGGTCACACTGGCGCCATCTATCGGGTAGACCTGGAACTCTGTACATGGCTCGATCTGAAAGATATTTCAGTATTTGTGAGATCAAATCTACGCACTATCCAAGAGAAATTATCGCTTATATAGAATGACTCAGAATCATTCCAAGCCCACGGTGAAAGAATGATCGGTAAAAAAATATTAAGCACCTGTACTGAGATCGAGAATGTTACAGGACTACCAGTGGCGCAGCCAGGGGGGGGGGGCTTACATGGCTTTAGCCCCCCCCCTTTTAGAGCCTTTTTATTTTCAATAAAGTTTCTCCCCTCCTCCTCCTCCTCCTCCTCCTGAGGACTACCTGATAGTTTTGTCAGTGTGTTAGCGTGTTCTCTCGTCACAACACGCGGATACGAGGAAACACAAGGCCCTCGGCCAGACTCAACTCAAACGCAAAGCTGTGAATTAGACTTAGCCGTCCACGATGAGTAGCGCCACAATTGCTCGATACCACCCGCCGGGGCATGTTGAACATTTTCTGAGTGACTATTTTAAGCATAGAATAGAATGTATATCCAGTAGTAGTATTGGAAATAATATTACCATATAGAGAATTCGGAGCGCCAAACTGGATGTTTTGTTCGAGTCCTGAAGGTTGTAAAAATAAGCTGTGCAATCCTTAGCTTAGTTCACAAAACCGAGGGTTCAACATTTTATTAAACGCACCACTGGCCTTTTTCTTTTCACGTGTAGAGCTTTATTATGATGTAAAATTAGCAGCACATGGAAGATAACTGTCTTTAAAATGCAGTCGAACATGCTGTTAATCCCAAGCTTTCATTCGTAGCAGTGCTAAAAGTAATTTAGTTTTTGCTTCGACTTTATTGAGTGTGAATATATAGGAGCAATAACAAAATATCAAATTTGACCACATTAAAGGCCCGTTCACACAATTGCAACCGAGTACGACCGAGAGAGACGGGACCTCTTAAAATTTCTTAGGACGAGAGAACACAGTGGCACGCTGGCGCCATCTATGCGGTGACCCTGGAACTGCATTTTACAAGAGTGAAGGTTTTGCGGGATTTCCGAGGTCAAATGTGCGTAATACCTAAGAGAATGGCTCATTTATAACGTTGACAAAAGTTTTTCGAGCCAAGAAAGAAAGGACAATGCGCGAGAGAAATAGAAAATATACCGGACCGCCAAGTTTACACTGCTTCCCAATAGATCGCGCCAGTGTGTCCTCTCGTCATAAGAGATATTAAGAGGTTCCAAGGCACTCTGTTCTAAAGGCCCGTTCACACTCTTGCGACCGAGTACGACCGAGAGAGACCAGACCGGTTTTTAAGCCTCTTGCGATCTCTTAGGACCGGATGCGCTACAGCGGAGCTGGTCCTAAGAGATCGCAAGAGGCTTAAAGCCCGGTCTCGGTCGTCTCTCGGTCGCAAGAGTGTGAACGGGCCTCAGAAGGTCGCAAGTGTGTGAACGGGCCTTTAAGCCTACAGTTCTTGTCTGAAGTCACCTCTCCATATGAGAGCACCGTTCGCTAAATCTAGGATTTAAAAAAGATGCCCTCAAGGCCCGTTCACACTCTTGCGACCGAGTACGACCGAGAGAGACCAGACCGGTTTTTAAGCCTCTTGCGATCTCTTAAGACCGGATGCGCTACAGCGGAGCTGGTCTCAAAGAGATCGCAAGAGGCTTAAAACCGGTCTCGTCTCTCTCGGTCGTACTCGGTCGCAAGAGTGTGAACGGGCCTTCACCAGCAACGCACGCAACTTGTCATGATATCGCTATCTATGAGAGAATGTACTCGCCGCGGTTTTATTTTTTAAACTTTTATTGCAAGGTAGGGTTTTCGCATAGGCATTTTCCCAAGCTCCCACCTCACCCCACCCCACCTTAAAAGAAAGAGAAAAAAAAAAGAAGAAAAAAACCCCGACGCGTGCATGTGAAATTTCAGGAAGAGTGCTTCCGACTGTCGCTCTCTCCATAGTGCAGGGATGCACTGTGAGAAGCGCACTCAACGCGGTTCAGCGAGATAGGAAACATGAAAGACACGTCATTAAGGTGACGCAAGAAAAAAAAAGAACAGCGAAAAATAGGACAAAAACTTACAAAGACACTTAAGACTGCTAACGTGTTGTAATGCGAAAGCATTCGTATACGTAGCGTATTCCTACACTCTCAACAAAAGGATAGTCGTAGGGTACGACTCTGGGGTAGTAAGAAGCCGTCACAGATATCGCTACACCCACTTAGTTATACTAACGACCCCGTGGGTAGCTACACGGCACGCAACCAACAGGTGCTCACGGCGAGCACCCCCAAAAGAAACATGGCGGCTGGCAAGCGACATTGGAGCAATCACTAGTAAGGCCTAGCGAGCCGGACTGCTTTTTGCTAAAATACGATTCGCAAGTGCGTACGCCCGTTCGCTGCCTTCCGTGCGTGCTAAATCACTCTAAAACGCGCCTCGAAGCATCCGGCACCGCACCTATTACGGGTAGGGGCGACGCGTGTGAGGAGGGGAGCAGTTCGAGGGGTCGGTTTGCGACTGCTTTCGCGCGACCGGCTGCATTTACTTCGCGGCCAGAAAACATTCAAAGAAGGAATCGTATAGCGACGGTGGAATGATGTCTTTACTGAACAAAGCATCTGCTTGCTGGTTGCCGCAAGTGATCCGGCGTTTTTGGCTGACAACGGCGAGGCGAAGCATCACCGATTCAAGCGGCGTAGGTTCCGAACGTTCAACGCTCCTGCTCACCGGTTAGCATTCGTTATCCACTTTCAAGTCTCTGGTAATCCTCACCGCGTCTGCAGACGCACTTGGCGCTATTCACCGCACGGAACACCCATTCAACTGGCAACGGGACTGATCCCACTGGGACGAGGGCCGAGAACCGAACCCTCCGTAGGCTGCTCCGTGGAGCCTTGGAACGCTCCATGCTCTCCACCAAATAAGTAGACAAATAAACGCGCGATTCCTTGAATTGGTGGACCACGCGCCACCTAACGGACAGCGCTTAAACTAAAAAAAAATGAAACCAAATGTTTTTTTTTTGAGCGCCTCGCCAGATATCCATGTATGTACACAAACCACACTTCACACATGCGCGACATACAGACACCATAGCATTTGTATATGGCGACGTTCACAAACAGTACCAGGGTACAACGTGAGATATGGACACTCGGCATTTCTATACCACTACTAGTCGATACCACCAGCTTATATACTGCTGTAAATTCTGTGACTGATAAGGATGGTGACCACTGTCATATTTTGCATAAATACGAAAAGACTGTGCAAGATTTACCCGTATATAATATTTACCTACGCGCCCTCAGGAAAGGGCTCGTATCTCTAATGTAATCAATTGCAAAAGTGAACTGCAGATTATAAATAAATTTGAATAGTCGCTACACGCCACGTTTTGATCAGTTTCGTTTCTCAATAGCCTACTTTAAGTATACAGAAGTTTGTTTAATTAATCGTAGTCGATCATCGAAACCAATTTCTGCAATCGCAGCTTTGAACACGCTGATGCATTTTCTTTTCTCTTTTGACATATCCGAATGACTTCAGCGGCGTTTATGCGGGAGTTGAGCTCACTCGAGCACGCGCACGCGATTCTAGCGAAGCCCGTCCGCCGGTCCTCCCCGAAGCGTTGTTTCAGTTTTCTCTTTCGCTAACCGTTTCTGCTCTGCTTCCAACCTTCCAACCACGTCGGACGATTGTCGCCGGGGCGCTGTTGGTTAGCGCCTCGCGCCGCTGCGTGTGCCGTCTCGTTGTGGCTTGTCATTGTTCCGGACGCGTCGCCTGCGTGCGCCGGGAACCACTTGATTCTGCTTTTCTGTCTTGCAGTTTGACCGCTCGCAATACCGGCTCGGTCTCCCGGCAGATTTGGCCTTTGGGAACTTTCGCACCGCCTGGCCGGACCTGGCGTGCAAAAATAAAGTTTATTCTCTCTCTCCCCGAGTCACTCAGTACACGTGTGGCAGTCTGCGTCGGCGATGGCCAGGGCGATGGCCACCTCCTCCGCTTGTTCCGCTCCAGCGCTTCGCACGCTCGCTGCCGTTCTCGTGGTGCCGGTCGACGCCTCGGTGACAACCGCTGCGAAGGCGTTCCGTTGACATTCGGGCCGCGTCCACGTACCGCGCGTGTTCGTCGATGGCATGCAGGTCGATGAGAGCCTTCGCCCTCGCTTTTGTTTCGAGCATTTTATCGAGTATGCTCGATGAAATGTGCCAAATCGAGCCAGCGAAGGCAAGTCATATATCTCGAGACAGAGAAATACTCAAATACACCGGACATGATCCCATATATCTCGTGTACGTTCGTCCCGTCCAGCCTCAGTCGTGGTGTCCAATACTGCACGTACTTCACTGCACTGAAAGCAAAAAAATTGGGTATGACAGGCGTGCAAGTTCGGCGGAACTGAGGAGGCTAATTGCAAAGCTGATCTGCACGCAGAACTGACCGATCACAAATTTATGAGAGCACGCTTTACTAAACCGCGACAATAAAAGACGACAAGAGTATCTCGTCCGGAGAACATTCGAGTCAACTCACGCCTCGTGCGTAGCTTCGTGTGCATTTCTATAGATTTGGTTAAATTTCTCGAGCACGACGCCAGTTGCCAGCTGTTTACTGCTGTATAGTGTAAACCCGCGACGGAAGCAAAAAGGACAACCGCGATACTTTTATCTGCCTCGGGTTTTAGTAGGTGCCTACCAAGGTTGCCTGTACTCTTTGGCAATGTTTGTTTTCTGCCAGTTTAGGCAAACTGAGCCACACGCCTATTTCGACCGGTTCAAATTTGAATAAATGGTAACCGACGCACAAAGAAAACAAGTTTCAAGTACTTTTGAGATTTCTTGAAGTGGCTTTTACTATTGAACAACGGTGCATGTACTTGAATGTTCAATCTCAAGAGTTTATAAACAACGACTACCCCATGCTTGTCACCCGCCAACAGGGTGGTTACGCTCAATAGCTCGAGCCCAGTGGGTCGTTAAGTAAGCCTGCGGGGTCGTTACAGCCGTCAAAACGCATGATGATGTATGGGGTACTCACTTTTTCTGGAGAGTGTACAAGCTGCGCGCGGCGCTGAGGCCGGCCGAGCGACATCTGCGTAGGCTGCCCGGGCGGGATCTGCGGCCGGCCGACACGGCCGCGTCGGCCGCTCCGCAGAGCCCGGCCACCTCTCCCTCTTACCGGCGGCCGGGCCGCTGCGCCATTTAGGGGGGCTTCTCTGTGGGGTGGCGTTCCGTGGAACTATGCCGCGCGCCAGCCAACGGGGGTTTATCCATCAATTCGCTGCTACGTATTACAGGCTTCGCTTCATGGGACAGCGGAATTTAGGTGCCGTTTGGCGCGGCTTCAAGAGCTCATGACGCCAGTTATCAGTTATGCTTTCGCATTAAGAAGTAAGGAAACAAGCCTTATGTCGTGGGAGGACGCCATTTTTATTTCAGTAAACCGACTCGAACACATCACGAATTATTAGAAATATGCAAGGAACATTAAGGTACCGTCAGTGTTCGAAACGAAACTCAAATCAAATAGTACGTTTTTTGAAGCAATATTTGTACGTTTTCCATGTTTGGTCAAACCTATCACGCCGAGGCGGCAGGGTAGTGTGGCCCGAGCTATTAGTTTTAGTATTATTTGTTTGCTGTTCATCTGTTGTTTATTTTTTATTTGCATCGAGTATATAACGTACAGGATACTGGAGGCTTGTGGAACAAGCTGTCACAAGTCCAGCTTGACAAAGCCACAGGCCCCCCACAATGGCATTTATGCACCACTAAAGAAAAAAGAAATCAACATACCATACAGAGTACAGCATTAACAGAAAAAACAAAAGTAAAGAGAATGAAGAGAAGCAACAACGGACACGGTCAAATTACGTCACAACCACGCAAACGAACGATATTTGGAAAGGCATTAACAAGAAAAAAACAAGATCGCGTACATGCACAACTCTCAAGGTTTAATAATATTACACAGCAGTTTTTTTACATAAGAAATGTCGACTGGGGGCTGAGATAACAACGCAATGTGATATCTAAAAGCTCCACGTTTGCGGCAGTTAATCTCTTTAGTAATCTTGGTAGTTTCTTTTTCAACGTATCTTGCCCGTAGATTGCTCTATGCGTGCTAACTTTACAAGGCTCACTATGTCGCGTTGTGTAGGCTGTATGTCGTATTACTTTGTAAGTTAGCTAGTTTTTTTTTTTATAAACGATGATTTAGTTTTGATTTTTTTGTTTAAATGATTTAGAAAGCCGATAATCGTACATTTTTTATTGGTAATACATTATATTTTACGAAAAACTCATGTCTGTGAAAGTAAAACGGAATATTTTCAACAACTCTTGGGAACCGTTTTTGTAAGACAAGTCCTTTATGTAGATTTGCTTGAGTTGTGGAAGTAAACTTAACATTTGGTGCAATGTGGACGGAGAGTGCTGACATTTCGGTTAAATGTAGCAGGACATGGCAGGGTAAGCACTTTGACGCAGCTTGGCGCTGATGGCGCAGCAATGACGTCACTGCAATGCATTACTATCACTGAAACTGCTAGTCTGGGCAAGTTACTGACAAAGACCAAGTTGCGTGACACGCGTAGAAAACGAGCAGTCAAGGTATGCAAGCCTAGCAGCTCGGTTTTGGATTACTTGCCCGTTTTCGATCAGTTATGCCGTTGTTCTAAAGTCCTATATCACTGCGGAGTATTCTAAATTTGTGCGGACGAGCGTCGTGTAGGCTGTATATGAGCTCCAGATGTGAGGGAGCGAAGTTCGAAGTACGTTCCATATAGTCCAGGGATTTGTTTGCAGTGGGAACGAGATGCGATTAATATGGAAAGGCCATGAAAGACGTTGACTCATGTGTACGCAGAGGGATTTGTATGCACTATTTGACTATAACGATTTCCAGCCGGAAGAACACCTGGTGCGCCCATGATCAGAGATTAGTTAGCACTTGGCAACGTTTAAGGACATTGATAGGAGCACCGATGATTCACGTTCCGGATAACGCACGGTCAGTATACCTTCGAGTCAGTTTCATCAACGATATAAATGTTCACATGAATCTGGAGTCGCTGAAGGCGCATTTACTGGCTGCCATTGTTGTGTGTTGCTTGCTTTGCAAGTGCTGGCAGCGAGCCACCACGACGTTTATTCCATACCATCAAAGCGGTTGTTTGTGACAGACGACAAGTTACTTTTGCCAGAAGCTAGAGCGTCAAGTTTGCTACAGAGGCAGCCGCCCACGAAAGGCACAATTCCGCCCACACAAAAGAAGCGGGCTGTCCAGCGGTTCTCTTCTGGTAAAATGCTGTTCAGTGGCAGGTGCTGAACTCCACCGAGCTGAGAAATCCAGATTATATAATGTCACTTAAGAAAATGTATTTCGTTATAGAAGCGCATATTTTGAGGGAGAATCCCATTCTGTGACGCCAAAAATAGCGTCTTTCGTTTTAGCAGATTTTTTTCCCCTTTTTTTTTAAGTTTTGAGGCGCGGCTTTTCTGCAGATCTTGCGTCGCGAACTTGCGAACGTTGCAACAGACCGTTCACGACTGCAAAAGCGGTCTATTATATTAGACCGCTATAATAGACCGCAAAAGCGGTCTCTTGGAGCCGTCATCTTACAGCTGGTGTGTGTTTGAATCATCCGATAGTCAAGCCTGGTAAAGCCTTGGGAAGAGTTTCGACGATTGCCAGACTGGCGCCCCAACAAAGCGTTCTTTTTCCGCACACGGTGGACAGACTAGTTTTTCATGGAAGGTTGCTTACAAAAGTGTATAGTATAGCTATACACCTTCTCAGGCAAAAGAAGAAAAAAGTCCCGTCACTGGGTTGCGCGGAAACATACGATGTGGCTGAACATGTTCCACAACCCAGTAGACAGAGACGGCAGCGCGCAAGAGACGATTACTGGAATAGCCTACAATTGCGCAGAGTAGATCACCACTTCGGTAGCAACGCCATTTTTATTTCTTCAAATGTCGCGCCAATCGCCGAGCTCAGCCGTGAAGCAACCTCTGTAGTGAAGCCAACGGCGCCATCACGAGCGAGACGAGCGGCGGCAAAAAAACACAAAACATCACAGCAATCGCAGCTTTACGCAGAGCGCGCATGCGTAGAGAGATAAGTGGCGCGGCGTAAACAAGCCAGACGGCGAATACTACGGACGGTTCACAGGGTCCGTTTCGTTTCCCTGCACCGCGTACGATCTACTCAGGCAGTGTCGTATTCGGTACGGCATTTTTTTTTTTTCTCGCCAGATGGAATGATTGTTTACGTTTGTGGATTTTGCGTCCTGCAATGGCTGCTTGCCGGACCGGTTTGGCCCTGCCTTGTTCGTCCACTTTAATCTACCGCGCCGGCTCGATATGTGGGCCATCAAATAAACATAACACCGGTGTTCGATTGAAAAAAAAAAAAAAAAGAAGAAAGAAAAATTTCGTGCTTTAGGGAGAACTTATATATACGAAAAAGAAAACCTGCGTACATTCTAAATTCCTGACCCTTAGTGGCTCGGAGAAAAAAGTGTAAACTAGGTTGCACATGTTTTCGCCGGGTATGCTTCTGGAGGTACACGTATAAATTTCGAATCTGTTGAGATTTCATAAAAATGCCGAGATCGAAGGTTCGCGCGAGAAGAAATTTTGATGCGAACCAGTGGCGACGAAGTGTTTACGAGCGCCGCCACCGCCAGCTCCGCAGACGATCGCTCGCAGACGACAAAGTCCTGGCGCGGCGCTCCCCACTAGCAGACGACGAACGATGCACATGCGACACTTCCAAGCGCGGCCATCGCGGACACAAGCGACAGAGTCAGGGACCGTCTATTTATAGACGGAGGGGTGGCATCGGCACGACATCCACACCACGCACACACACACAAAATAAATAAATAAATAAATAGAGAAATCAAACGTACCGTTCGTATCGTATCCTGTCATCTGTTCCTTTTCCATGATGTCCGAGTTGGGTTCGCTCGAACCTGCGCGGTAGTCCGAGAGCAAATGCGACGCACCTTCGCCTGAACTGCCGCCAGCCCGTGCCGCAGGCTTGCTTCTGCCGCCCTCCTGTGACATGAGGCTTGTTCCCTCACTTTTTTCTTTGCTATCTTTTACCGTTCTTTTTTTTCCCCTTGCGTCAACTTAATGGCGAATCTTTCTTTTGTTTCCTATCTCGCCGAACCCCCAGTGCTACGGCGCGGCGGTTTTGTGCAACTGCCAAGTTGACGGAACAGCAGCAAAGGGGGCGAGGCAGCGCGGCAGGGCGGCAGGGATTCGTTGTCGCGCGGCGGAGGAAAGACCTCGTGCAGCGGCGGTAACCTCACGTCACTTCCTTTTTAGAAGAGCGGGGAGGAGGGAGGGAGGAGGGGAGCGTGCAACAACTGGCTTCGTTGGCTTCGTGTGCTACGATGCCTGCGTGGCGCTTTTGTTCCTCTACTTATTTGCGAGGTTCTCTCTCTCCCGTCATTTCTGCTTCGTCCGTACTTCTCTTTAACATTTTTTTTCTACTTTACCACGACTCCTCACTCACTTCTTTCTTTCTACTCATCTTCCCGTCCAGTTGGCTGCTGGTAGGTTTATTCGTTCACTCTCAAGTATTTGATCCCACTTTGCGAGCGTCGGCTTGGCGTGTTTCCTGCAACACGTGCCTCCATGGGGCGCGGGGAGCGAGAGAAACCGCCCTTTCTCTCGAATCGCGAGTAACTACAACAAGACACGGCTGTTCTATCATCTGGCTGACCGATTTCCTTCCTTTCTATGCCAGTTTAATTCTCGTCGCCCATCCTCCGGATGTTTTCATTCGACAGCCGGAGCGACAAACTATAGTTATCATTGGTGGGCTCCGCGCCAGCTTAATAAGTAATCTCGCGAGAAAAAAAGAAAAAGAAAAAAAGGACTGGTTGAATATTGTTGACGACCTGTTCACCTTCAGACACATCTGGAACTGTCCAATCTACTGAAATCAAGTGATGAGGAGCTATGCGTGCCAAACGTTGGGCACCATTTGAGAGGCTAGATACGCGCGAAGTGAAGCGTCTGAGCTCGCGCCTTGCCGACTGCAGCGCCGCCGCAGCAGCGTGATGTCAATGTCGCGTTGTTTACAAACGTCGCTTCGATGTACTGGAAGAGGTGGTGCTTTCTAGAAGGAACGGTGGCACTTCAAAATACGGTAACATCTATTTCAAAAAGGACTATTTGATTTTTTTGTTTATAATATTAAAGAGCCACTGACACCCATCAATTATAATATATTTCTTTAAGCGGAACTCTAGATTACAGTGTCAATAGACTACATTTTTGCTTTTCTTAACTGCATATAAGTCGCGAATTTGCTGATAAATTAAACGAAGTAAATCAGAAGCCATAGGGCTAAGGTGGAACACAGTGACGTCATAGTACTTGAGAGTACGTGTCTTGCTCTGCGTCTATTTGAGTAACTGCTAGGCGCTGCCAGTCAAGCCATGTGCCTTTGGCAGGCCTGTCTCTGTGTGTTTCTTTACAAGCAGTAAGTATTGATTGAT
The DNA here is from genome assembly GCA_037355805.1 of Ixodes ricinus. Classification (NCBI taxonomy): domain Eukaryota; kingdom Metazoa; phylum Arthropoda; class Arachnida; order Ixodida; family Ixodidae; genus Ixodes; species Ixodes ricinus. The sequence goes on along the minus strand of JAZHYW010057231.1, from coordinate 41,009 downwards.
TGATTCATTCATTGATTCAGGACTACGAAACGGTTCTTCTAACATGCAACGTTCTTTTTTCTTTTTTTTGCGTGGTCATAGACATTAGGTTTTAATGATTCTAAATAGATTATATAATGAAATATGTGCCTTAGCCTAGAAATGCTAAAATAGTTCACTTTGTCATCCCTACACGTAGAGTGACAGCAGCACTGAACACCAGATTCTCGACCGACCATTTTGTGCAGACAAAAAACAGATTTTTAACTTTAAGATTTCGAGCCACAAATATTTTTTCCTGCGTAATTGGGCCCCTCCGATTCTGTTTCAGTAAAAAGCTCAGCAAGCATTGTCCCTTAAAGTATAGCCAAGATTTGTTACGATTTACGCATCAACTTGTTGGGGTCGCAGGCGCTATTTACAAGTAAATTTGAGTGATAACTGGTTACGCTTGAAATACTCCAAATCCTAAACACTATAGCGTATTCGCAACTCTCGGACGGCGTGCATTGAATACTATTTCCACCGTTTCACATTTCTGCCACTAGGCCGCGCCAGTTTCCGTTGTACACCTGAATATGCGGCAGCTCCCGCTTCTCTCCTTCACGTGTTTTCCGCTGGGTGGCGTCGCCTCCTCTGGAGTTGCGAATACCCGAGTAGACGAGTTCCCAAACATGGCGTCAGAATTAGAAGGCCAATGTTGTTCATGAACTCTGTGCATGGGCTCGGCAACAACTGTGGAACGATGAAAGCTGAACTGTTGCTCTTCGTCATACAGATCTTGAATCACCCGGAACATGGCCCATTCCCGTCCAAGCCCGCCCGACCGCTTGGAGCGGAAAAAGGCACCAGCGCTATTTTCGAATCTGCTGCGCCGGATTGTGTGCATCTCGTCACGGTAGCACCATCGACAATGACAGCATCGGCTATAAAAGACTGTGGGCTTCGACAGTTTCCCTCATGGTCTCGGCAACAGCTGTGGAATGATGAAAGCTGAACTCTTGCTCTTCGTCATACAGGTTGGTGAACCTGAACCGTTTTATTGTTCCAAGAGCATCTGTATTTGCCTTGTAGTCCTGCCAAGCCCACAGGCATGCCTGACACCTCTTTGGAAACTGCTGCTTCTGATACTATGTGGTGATATAGAGTCCAATCCAAGTCCACTGACCAAGGCCCAAAACGAAGAGCTTTTACTAAGCATTCATGCAATTGTAAAAAAAAAAAATTGAAACTGGGCAATTTGCCTTAATAAGTCAAGTAAAAGAACTCAGCGAAAAGCAGGCGCATACGGACAAACTTATAACAAGTCTAGCTTCCTGAGTCACCAACTTAGAGGCAGATATGGCTAGGTAAAAGTGTCGGTTCACACTGAGGACACCAACGCTGCCACCACGGCGTCTCATCTGAAACAATTAGAAGCACGCTGTGACGACGCAGAGAGACGAGCACGCCGGTCTAACATACTATTTTATAGTCTGGAGTCTGGATGATAAGGAATTACAAACTTGGTCTGAGTCAGAGCAGACTATCCGAACTTTGTGCGCCGAAGACATTGGCATTGTTCTAGACGACTTCACCGTCGGCAGACACATCGTCTTGGCCAATTTGCCCCCAAAGAAACCTAGGCCCATTATTGCAAAGTTTTGTTTTTTCGAACATAAACAAACCATTCTTTCCGCCGGTGTGAAACTGAAGGGCACTAATCTATCTGTTGGTGAAGATTTTCCGGTAAACGTAAGAACTGCTAAGAGGGAAATGCTCGCGTATGTGAAACCCAAAAACTGTCGATTTAAATTCCGATATGATAAGCTCTACGTAGATAACACCTATTTTGTTTAGGATCACGCTAACCAATATGTAACTGTCAAAAACGAATAGCAACCCAAGAATAAAAAAAATGTTTCTTCCGCCCTGTCTGCCTCGTCATCAAAACGAACCGAAGATTGGTTCTACGCTTACTCTGTTCTATTTACGAACATAAGGAGCGTGCTTCTAAACGCGATGCTTTGTATTCTCTAATCGACTCAACGCAAGCTGACATATTTCTTCTAACCGAATCGTGGCTCACCCTTTGAAATGGTTTTGGTTATACCTTTCATCCCTTCTTTTCAAACAGTCATTGGCCTCTGCTACGGACCGCCTGGCAGTAATAATGATATTAGTGCCTCTATTACAAGAGTGTCTCAGTCATATATCCTTTAAATTGCTTAAAGTAACGCTTATACTCTTAGGAAATTTTAACTACCCCTCGATCGGTTGGAACAAGTTAACAGCAAATGAAAATGAATAAAAATATTTTATCAATATGTGCTGGGATTTCAACTTTACTCAACTCATTACTTGGCCAACTCGAATCACTAATCACAGCAGCAAGATACTTGATCTTTGCTTATCTACGGATCCCAATGTGATTAACACCATTTCACTACTACCTAGGCTCAGCGACCACCTCATTGCACATTTTAACTTTTCGTTTCCTATTTCCGCGCAAACGTATTCTTCATAAACAAATAAGGGATTACAACAAAGCCAACTACAATTCTATTAACACTGAACTAGAAGCATTTTATATGTTTTTCAGGGAGGCGTTCCATAGTTACACAGTTGAGGAAAACCTGCTCCGTTTTAAAAATAGATTATCATTCCTCGCGACTAAATACGTGCCACTGGTGAACATCAAAATAGATAGTCACAACTCCTGGTATACTAAAGCTATCAAGTGACTAGGTAATAAGAAAAGGTTTATTCAAGCGTGCTAAACAGAAACCCTTAAACATAGAGGCGCAAAATAAAGGCGAAGAATGCGAAAAATTATATCGATACGAAATTACAAAAGCCAAATCAAAATTTTACGGTACCGACCTATTACAAGTATTGGCCGACAAACCCAAACAGTTTTGGAACGTAGTCAATCCGAAGCCGTTCACCCTCTCTCACCAACCGATGACGAAGGTCTAGTTCTTTCCGACGACGAATGTGCTGATTGCCTAAACAACTATTTGCGTTCCGTGTTCACCAGCGAATATCTTAACAACATCGCGGAACGTCCTGCCCTTACTCATCCGTCTGTGGAAACCATTACTATCGACTATTCTCGGGTTATCATCTTGAATATCAGAAACTTTCCTCGAGTTCTGGCGATGACCTCATCAACTCAAAATATTAAAAACTACAAAGCATGCATCATCTCTGTTTTTAACCGATATTTTTAGTGAATCCCTATTCGTCAGGGTGCACGTCCATCATGACTGGAAAATTAGCCGTGTCATCCCTATACATAAGTCCGGAAACCGAAATTCGCCTTTAAATTATCGCCCTATATCACTAACCAGCATTCCTTCAAAAATCTTGGAACATATCATATTTTCTAATGTTATGAGATGTATCGAATCTAATAACCTTCTTATCATAAACCAACACGGATTCAGGAAAGAATTATCACGCGAAACCCAACTCCTCGAATTTGTACATAACATTCATTCTAATTTGGAACATAAACAACAGACTGACACAATCTTACCTGATTTTTCGAAGGCCATCGACAGAGTACCTCATAAACGCCTTATAATAAAACTTCCCCAATTAAAAATTGTCCATTTCATCATTACTTGGATTTCTGAATTTCTTTTTGATCGCTGTCAATATACCGTTGTTAATAACTCAGTATCATCCGAAACGAGCGTAACATCTGGCATTCCTCAGGGAAGCGTGCTCGGACCACTTATTTTTTTGAATCTACATCAATGACCTCCCTCTCTGTGTTTCTTCCACAATTCGCCTTCTCGCAGATGACTGCGTAATCTACCGTGCTATCTCGTGCACTAACCACCACTCATCCCTTCAAACTGACTTCTCATCCATTGCGCAATGGTGTGATAATTGGCAGATGTCAACGAACCTGAGATAAATGAAGAGTACTTACCTTCTCTCTCCTCTTGTCACCGTCTTCTTATAACTACAGCATTAACAATATTATACTCGATTCATCCTCATCCTATAAATACCTTGGTCTCCATATAACCATTGATCTAACACGGATCACGCACTTCAATCACACTATTGCTAAGGCGAACAGCACGCTCGGTTTTCTGCGACGGAATTTAAGACTCGCACCCTCCCCCCCCCTCCCCGTCCCCCATAAAGTAAGACAAATGGCATAACTAACATTAGTACGTCCAAAACTAGAATTTGTGGCATCCATATGGTCTCCGTGGCAAACTTTTCTCAAAGATGAACTAGAAAGTATCCAAAAAAGAGCGTTACGATTTATTTATTCTCGATTACTCTTTTTACACAAGCGTGTCTGAACTGCGTAAACGAGCAAACCTCCCTGAACTCACATTAGGGCGGAAAATATTTCGTTTGACACTGTTTTACAAGATTTACCACCATAACCAAACAATTAGAAATAAACTATTTCCTCCTCCCACTTCATTTTTTCCGAGATTAGATAACAGCTGTAAAATATAACCCATATATGCATCTACAACTTCTTACGCTAACTCTTCCATACCTTTCACAATAATTGAATGGAACGCGTTGCCCAACAACATAGTCACAGCTAACAATATATGATGTATTAAGAAAAATGTTAGGCGAACTTTTAGAATCCACAGTTAACTAGTATTTTTGAATATAAGTGTGTTCTAAACTTTTTGTCATTTTTTGTTTTAATGTTTTTTTTAATTATTTTTGTTTTGATGTTTATGAGTGTATATGCTTTTCTTATTGACCTACAAATAGGAGCTGCATATCCCTTGTATAATTCCCTGTTTTAGGGACTTCAAGGTACTGATAAATAAATAAATAAATGACTGCATATGATGCTTGTGACACGCAGAATATAATTTTACGTAAATCGGCAATGAAGGAGGCCGAGTCCTAAAATACTGCCGAGACGTGTCTTCTCGACTAAATCAGCTGTAGAAACTGGAACCTGAGCTGACAGCTGTAGAAACTGGAACCGCGACAATGCAGGTTCCTTATTTTATTTCATTTTCTCCATAGTGTACTATGCATATATGTTTTATGTAGTTTCATCGTCTGGCGGAAAATAATCACATTATTCCACTTCTAGATCACGATAACGTGATAAAGGGATGTAAAAGAAGTGTAAGGTGGTAAACAATGCAGAGCAAAATACTGAGGGCTTACAACTTCACCTGACAACGGTTTTATATAAGGAAAGGGCTTACGATGGGACGAGGCTTACGATGGGACTTTTTCGTCTCTTCAATTTCGCCTTAATGGTAAGTCTTTTTTTTTTTTTAGCTTGAAACCGACGAAGTTGACAGACATCTTTTAGAAGTTTCTTCTTTGTTTGTTTCTTTTTCTTATTTTCTTTTACAGGCAGCTTAAATAACAAGCAAAGCACGAACGGAAATGATATAAGCAAGATCTTTTTTCTGTCAAGTTGATTCATTATTTTTGCTTCGGTGCAAGACAAACTTACTGTTACTGTCGTTTGTGTTCTTTTACAGTAACTTGTCACTAGCACGCATTATTCTTGACTAAAAAGATATGACATTGTAATTTAGTATCTCTTTTTAAATCAATTGTCCGTTCTAATTTACCGCTACTTTTTCGGTTATTTTGTTTTTGTTCAGATACCAAAAGCTCACTTCTTTTAGAGACACTGAAAGGAACGGAGGTGCAGGGCGTCCGCCTTATTTGACTCTGCGCCGGCTGAGACGTTCGCGAAATTACACCTTTACTTTAAATTGCCGCTAGAATAGAGAATGCTCTAACAATCTAAGCGACTCCTCTAAATGTTAAAATAACTTCTACGGCACCCAGAACTCAGATTCACATCACACCCCGTATCGTCGAAAGTATTAAACTTGACGAAATAATGGACACAGAACGGGATGAATATTCAAAACGCTGCATATATCTGGACTTCTCCAACAATAAGGGGCAGGAATGAACAAAGGAAAACACTCAGTCGCGGAAAAATATGTCAAATCAGCACCAATCAAAAGAGGTAATAAAAGTAATTGTGAAGGAATTTCAGTTACATTCTAAAAATAATTGCAATGCTTTGCATCTTGTGTCGCAGTCATGATAATCGTAATTATGTATACTTAGTGTCACGGGCCATCAGAGCCAGTCCGACGCTCAGACAGTGTCACGTGAACTTCCGATTGGGTGCCGCGACACGTGGTGCTCAAAGTCACGTGATGCTTTAGCAGTACCTGATTGGCTGGGATATTTCGTAGAATTGGCTCCGGTCCATCTTAGGTTCGGCAGGTGTATACACGTTTGCAAGCGCAGACTACGCGTACCGCCATCTTGCTGCTGGTGTATGTAGATCGTGGAGGTAGGAATAACAGGAGGCGACATACCGGCTCAAACCAGCCAAACGAGAAAATCCCAAGTGAAGCCGGAAGTAGAGGTCGCAGTCGGGGGAACGCACCCAAGGGTGCCCAACTCTGTCCAATAGCGTCCAAGGATGCCCAAGTCCGGCCAATAGCGTCTTTTGGTTTTGGTAAACGTTGGGGGATGTGTCCCTCCAAACCGGAAGTCTCCCCCATCATGTCGCCTCCAGAAACTTCCTACCTCCATGATGTAGATCGTCCGATAGTCAAGCCTGGGCGAGTGGATGGATGGATGACACTGGGACCTCTGTATCGGGTGGTAGCTTGCGCCATCTAGCCCAGAAATATTTACACCCCTCCCCTTCGATTTTATTTTTCTGAACTCCGTTTCTCGCTGAATCGTCCAACCCACCAATTTTACGTAATATTACGCTTCTGTAGGTCTTTTCCACCAGTTTTCTGACATCCTCTTTGTAATTGAAAACCTTTTCTTTTCCGTTCTCTCATTCCCGTCAGCAAAACCAGCACCTGAAATATATCCATTTACCACTCAGAGAGCAGAGGATGAGGCCCCGTGCATTTCAAAACCACATGTTCTAGCGTTTCGCTCCCAGAATGGCATACGGCACGTAATGTGTCTATTTTCTTTTCCCTGTATGTTTTTGTTTTGAGCAGTCCCGTTCTAGCCTCAAATACCAAGGTGCTCCCCGCGTGAATCATCAAACACCTGCTCTTTTGAGTTCTTGAAGCCTTTAGGAGAGTGCAATCGTATGAGTCAACGTCGGAAATCATGCGTTTTGGTTTGGGGCTTTCCAGATCGCGTCGGTTATCTCTGCCGGCGTCCGTTTCCCGGCTGATGCGCATTGGTGATAAAGAGACGAACGCTATGATGATACGGAGAAGAAGAGACGAGATAATCGCCTCTTCTTCTGACTTGTTCGGTAATTATTACCTAAGAATAGAGTAATGAATAGCTGACTAATGTATTAACGCGATAACGAGAAAAAAATGCGCGTATCTATGATGGTTGACGCGACAGTGCGCACCTTTCGCGCACGCCGAGTACGGGAAAAGAAAAGCGGACTAATAAATTTCTATCCGCAAATCGAAGCCCTTTAATCCGAACTGCACTGAATGCGAAGACCGAGCGACATCCAGAAACCCGAGGCAGAGATATAATACCCCCAACTCCGGCGAACCGCAACAGTCGCAGTGTCTTTGCCACACTCCTATTCAATACTGTTTTTCATAGAAGGGAAAAAGTAAAAAAAGAAAAGAAAAAGATATTGCACATACGTTATTGAAATACAAAGTATCCAGTTCACGGTGTCAAAGCACGCACGATATATCACGCGAGGCTTTGGAGTAGCGGGCGTCAGTTTCCCGTTGTGGAAAATATTTCTACATACGCGAAATGGGTCAGTCGACCCGGTGGAAATTTTGAGTGCCGTTTCGTTCTGTCCCAATACAATGCCGTCGCACAAAATCAAAGCCATTCGAGTGGGCCACAATCTTTCGATGCGTCGTTCTCAGCCGCCACGTATACCGCTGATAGAGATATTCAAGACAGAAGGCTGAAAAGGGCGATTGAAGAGGGCAGAGGGCAGAGCGAGCGAGGTGTGTGTATGGGAGAGAGAGAGAGAGTGGGTAAAGAAAAAGAATGAAAGAAGCGAGTGAATAGAATAGTTGAAGAAAACATTCATAAGAAATAGAAAGACAACATAAGTGAGCGAGCGAAGAGAAGAAAGTCAGGTGAAGAAAGCGACCGGAGAGAATGAATGGAGCGATTGAAGAGACGAAGGGAGCGAACAAAGAGTGAGTGAAGCGAGCCAGAGAAGTGATGGGGCGAGATCAAGATCAAGCCCAAATGCCGTCATGCCCCCCCACCCCCACCCCCTTTTTTTTTCTCTAAAGCAGTAGTATGCGTTACAAAAAAGGAAGGTCGTGTTGATAGATGGGTATATATGCACAGAAAGCGGACGAATGTTTGTCCATATACTATCATATCATACCCAAGTAAGAGTGGGAAAAAAGTTAAAAATTAAAACTTCATTAGTTCAAACCGAAGTTGGTAGAGGGGGTTCAACGCGCAAACGGAGGCTGGACCACAGACTGCACGTTTCCCTTGAAGCAAAAACAAAAACAAAACAAAAATACATGTTAATGTTTGCCTGCGTGCGTGCGTAATCTGAATGAAACATATCAACGTCTCGAAAACCCCGAGACCGAGGAAGAAAAAGAGAGGGGACGATACAGGGTTTCTCCTCCCTCTTTTTGTTCCACGGTCTCGGATGTTCCAGATGCGGAAGTTCACCCGCTCGCCTGCATACGCCGACGCCCGACTCTGACGTCACGCCGTTGCGGTCGCACCGCTGTCGACACGGCGCATGAGCAGTGACGTATCTGGTTTCTGCGCTTCCGTGCACAGACATTCAGGTGTGGGCAAACGCGTGCTTGTTTGTAAACAGGACGTTGGTCTATAGAGCTTAAAAAAGAAAAGGGGGGGGGGTGGGGGGCTCCTGGCCGGTTCTATTTTCAGTGTTCTTGCGTATGGCGCGTGATTTGCTAGCTTTGCGAAGTTACGAGCATGTGCGTGCTGGGCTGAAGACTCGTAAATATTGAAATGGTCTATAGAAGATCGCAAGCAAGGCGTCTGCGGACGCCGCCATGTCTCTGCTCGTGCGTGTAAGCCCGTGCAATCGCTGGCTTGCCAAAGCTATATTCACGCGCACGATGCACGTGCTTGCACGCGTGGGGCACCAGTCGGGGGCGCCATGCTTGCAATTGTCTATAGAAGCTTTTTTTCTTAATTCCCGTGTTACATGGCAGCTGAACGAGGCGGTTGATCAACACTCCATTCACGCGAAGCGCACTTTCAGTATCCTCCACAATCAACGCGCTTTTCCGCAATTGTTTTCAAAGAGCTCCGCGCTCTCGAACGTAGGCAAAGGTTGCATCCAGGGACCCGCCTTCGACCTCGACATTATACGGACGGCGTCCACGCGCAGGATGTGTATCTACACCTGTACGAGCAATCGGAATACGTCGAGTGCCCTCCGCGGTAGAGAGGCAAAAACCAGGCGCGTCTGACTCACCTCATCGAACGCACCTGGCAGCAGTATCCGCGGCAAGCGCCATTCATAAGCCTTTTTGTGTCGCTTCCACTTTCCTTTCAACGAACGACCATGACGATGCGCGCCACCCACCTTAAACACGTCGCGGTGGAAGCGAAATTGTCTGCAATACACGAAGCGGGTTCCAAATAAAACTTCAGTTATTTATTATTATTTTTATTATTATTATTAATAATATTATTATTATTATCTGAAGAAACCATGTGGTGTTTTTCTGCTTTATTTTATTATTTTCTAGAACACCCTTATTTACCACCGCTACTTAGGTTCAGTCCTAGAAGCCCTTGTTGGCTTCGACGAGCCTCCCTAGTGTCGTTTTGAATACATCCTGCGTAAATAAAATTATTACTATCATTATTATTATCTGGGCGTTTTTGTTTTATACTAGCCTTAAATGGCACATCCATTTAACATATATATGCAAAAAAAACAAAGAAGCGTCAGGTGTCTTTTATATAGATCAAAATCCTTTATGCCCCTTTCAATTCCAAAAGCAATTGCACGTGCCCTTGCATATAGTGTCCTAAGATACGCTATAACCATCTTTGTAAATTCCTCCTGCTTTCTCGACAACCAAAGCTGACTGCATAATCAAAAAAAACAAAAAAACTTAAAGTGTTTCATATAGGCTCCAGATACCTACTGCCGCCAATCTCTGAATATGTTAATTTTCCCAATTTCCAAACATTCTATACTCATTCAGTCATATTGCCACAATTTTTGCAATTCAGACTTCAGAGTTTCAAACACACCCACTCGCACCCTCCGTCCCATGCTTCATCTTCAAATATCCCTCGTTCGAACTCGATATGGCAAGAGTACGCGTGCTTATTATGTACCGCAGATTCTCTCTGAATTACCACCTGAACTCTTTAATCTTTCTTCTCTGGGAAAAATAAGAAAAATGCTTAGAAGTATCACCTTCCAGTGAGTGCATACCGTTGTCTTTTTTCCTACTGGTTTCTTCTTTTTTTTTTTTTAAGGCGAAAGCCTTATATGTTTTATTACGGGAAAAGGCTTTGCTTGCGAAGCACCATCAGCTTTACTAGACCAAGGCATGGCAGAGACACAAGCATGGCCCTGCTCGAGGAGGCTTTGGCGTAGAGGCGACGAAGTCCTGGGCTCGCAAAGGGGCATTTGGAGATGCCTTCACTCACTCCGCGCTCGCGCCTTCAGTACACCACAGCCACGAGAAAAGTCTTGCTGGGTGAATGGTTGATTGGAGATTCAAAGTGATTGCGGTGTGCTAGACGCGCTTTGACAGAAGCTTCTCGACGAAGATGAGTACCAGATCTGCGTAGTGTCAGCCTGGCAGAAGTTCCTCATACCAACCTTTTTGGTATGAGAAAATGAAATGAAAGAAGGATTTGTTGCAATAGTTTGAATCATTTTTCTTTAAAAGTCTTGCTTGCTACTTTCACGAAAGCACAAGCATTAGAGACCAGCTGCCCTCACTATCATGCACCCCTCCCCCCTTTCTTTGTAGTTGCTGTCGGTGAGCAACCTGATAGCCCTGGGCTTTTCTACTTTTCTAATAGAAATTAACGGTTCTTGTACATGTGCAAAAGTGAAACGTATGCTACTGCCATGTTTGTCAATTTTGTAACTCTTTATTCCCTCCGACCGAAAATTTGTCTTCAGTTTGGATCACATGCACAGTACATTCATTGCATCTTGTCTCCAGAAATTTCTATTGTGGGTTGTGTGTGTGTGTGTGTGGGGGAGGAGGGGGGGGGTTACTTCGCTGGTTGAGTTGGTAGGCAGGAGACTGTGAGAAAGAGAAGGGTAGATAAAATACAACTGTCAGTTTTAGTATGAAAACCTTCTAATACGGGACTGACGGAAAAATGAGAACATGAAAAGATATGACGTCCTGTCTTCCTCTTTCTTGTTACTTTCTGTAACCTAGTCTTGTAATTTAGAATCATATACTACTATATAAGATTCAATGACGTGGAAGGTGCTGGTGCACCTTAAACCCTTAACCGTTTTGGACGACCCTAGCTCGTCCACCTAGAGCCGTCCCCAAATTGTTTAGGATGAGTGTAGCTCGTCCGCGCACCCTACCTCGCCCCTTGGCTCTTTTTGGACATACCAGGCTTGTTCCGAGCTTAGTTTGCGGTGCTGCTCAGAAACATGGCAGTACGCGTTGTTTTTTTTTTTTTACACGTTTTTAAGGATGGCGACCGATTGTGGAGACATGTACGGCCTAAGCCGCACGTGCAATAAAAAAAAATATGGATCAAAATTTGAAGAAAAAAATGCTTGGGGTTAAGGTGAGCAATGTGCGACATTGTTATACAGTTTCGTTGTTCCTTCGAGAATATCTAAATAGATACGAAACACACTTTCATGACGTGCAGGCAACGTGAACAGAAATGTTAATTGAGTGCAGACTCCGCAGTCCACTTATGGCCGATTCACACGACGAGCTTATCCGCGGATGAATTGATCACGTGACAAGACGTCCACGGAACGTCAGTCCCCCAAGCGCATCCACACGGAGGAGACGAGTAGACGCCAGCGAGGACAGACTGAACCTATTCGCGGCCCTGCAACTTCGCGAAACGCCAACATCGCACTGTGGCACCGTTTTCCAAAAGCAGCAGTGATGTTTGCGACTACGGATCACGGTGTTATCATCAAAAAGAATCGTTGTGTGCCGCTGTTACATACGGAGCGAGACAAAGCATCGTTACAGGCTTAGCGCGAAGCTCCACTAGCTTTACTAACCACATGACACAAGTATGGTCCTGCTCCAGGAGGCTTCAGCGTCAAAGCGATGAAGTCCTGGGGTCGCGGAGAGGCATTTGGAAATGCCTTTACGCACTGCTTGCTTGTGCACCACTCTTCAGCACACTACAGCCATAAGAAAGGTCTTGCTGGATGGAAAACTGGGTGGACGTTGTGGGATTGAAAGGGTAGATTACGTACTTTTGACGTCCGAGGACCGGTGCTCAAAGGTGAATTCGATGCCCGTCCGACCGCGCGGCTGACGGCTACCAGCGAGGGAGGTCGCCGCGCCGGGTTCGTCCAACGCCATGCCAACAACGATGATCCCGGTATCCAACAGCGTTTATTGAGTACCAGGGGTCCCCAACAAGACACTGCGGTCCGAGCGAGTTGTGGACCCAGAGTGCCCGCAGCGCCCGCCGACCTGAGAGCCAAAGGGGTAATTGCGAGCGGAGTCATCGCCGGTGGGCCGAGCTCATGCCGCTACCCGTCGTCGCAGGAGTTTGGGCCAGGGCTCTCGGCAGACGGACGTCCACTAGGAAGAGGGGACGCCGACTGTCAGAGCCAGGGGAAACGCTAGCGTTGAGTCATCGTCGGTCGGACGAGCTCACGCCGCGACTCGACCCGTCGCCCGGAGTCCAATCCAGGACTCCTCGACCAGACGGCCGTCCACTCAGAGGAGGGCAGGCCCGACTGTCCCGCGCGATCTCGCTTTTCCCACGAAAACGAGGGACGCGCGGAGGAGTGCGAGGGGTAGGCCAACATGGTGGCGTACTCTCCCCGACACGATACGGAGCGACCAGGCTCGAAGCCAGACGACTTCGCCCGGAACATCCGCGGCTTACGCCTTCTCGGGGGAGGGAACCCAGTGGCTCCCACAACGTGCAGGAAAGATTGCAGCGTGCTAGGCAAGTTTTGGCAGAAAGCTTCTTGACACCGACCCGGAGGAGTATCAGAACCTGCGGTGTGTCAGCTGGGCAAAGTTCTTGCAGCTTCTTTCACGAGTGGAAAATAAGAATGGCGCGACAAAATGAAACAGCGAACGGACAAAACACAGTAGTGCACTATCTTTGTTTGGCTCATTCGAAAACAAAAATATTGCTGTGCTGTTGGTACTCTACCGCGAACGCTTTCACAGTTACTCACCCGCCAAATATATACGCGTGGAAAGGCACTCTGCCCTTTAAGTCTTGGCGTCTGCGGACGAGGCGCAAATCGCAGGAATAGCCGACATGATGGTAACGTGACAAACGGTCCACGGATGAAAATTGCGATTCGATCCATCGTGTGAATCTGCCATTATTTGACAATTATCCTAATATAATCATTTGACCTTAATTAAGAAAGAACAATTGTTCTCTGAAACAATGTAATGAAAGGCAGTTTTTATAAATAATGCCTGCTCCTTTGACAATGAAATGGCTCGAGGCTTGGTATAACAGAAACTTTCCGTAGATCAGACATTGCGGATTGCAGACGTATGCTTAATCCATGCTCAAAGTGAAGACATGAGGTTGTGCTGGCAATGCCAACCTCCTGTGTATGATCTATGAAAAGTCCTTACTGACCGTTGTCAAGGGAGAGGAGTTTCTGCTTTCAAGAACAGGATGGAGTGAAAGGAAAAGTTTCTCGACGAACGATGAATGCTCCGGGTTACCCACTCAATCAAAGTTTCTACAGCATGAATCAGGCTCTAACAGAAAGACGTAGGATAAGCACCTCGAAATCTTTAGGATTTGCCAAGGGATGAAATCAACTAAATGCGCAGAAAAGTAGGGGAAGGAGAATGGCAAGAAAAGTTTGGGGCTTGAGTTCCTACACTTGAACTGTTTGTGCAGGAAGCATTACTGAAACAGCACTTCAGTCGCCTGGAGGCAATAAGTTCATTGCTAGTCAAAGCCTGTTTCCACAGTATGCACATCAGGTGAGCGGTTCTTTTTCAGTTCTGTTTTTTAAATATAAAGTGCTTTTTAACGTTGCCCTCCAATCCCAAAATGTTGTTCATCCATCAGTGCATTTGCCGCTAAATTTAGCGGGGACATTGACGTTGCGTGACCTCTACACAAGTTCAGTTACCCCTCTAAATTCAGCGGAAAAATAGACGTCACGTGACTTATGCACCAATTCAGTTTCACCGCTAAATTTAGCGGAAAAATGTATGTCATCTGACCTATGCATCAATTCAGTTCCCATGCTAAATTTGGTGGGAAAATTGATTTCACGTGACCTGACGTCATGTAACCTACAGACAAATTCAGGTTCCCCGCTAAATTTAGCGGAAAAATTGATGTCACGTGACCTACGCACCAATTCAGCTTCCCCACTAAATTTGGCCAGAAAAATTGATGTCACGTGATCTGACGTCATGTGACCTATACACACATTCAGTTTAAAATAAAATGAACAGAATAAAAACTACCTCTTAAATACTGCATTTCATGCATTATAGCACTTTGAAGGTAAAAATCCCCTCCAATTTAAATAATGTTTTTACTTTAAAGAAACAACGTTTCTCTCATTGTTTTGATTGAGCACTAGTGTGGTAAACTGCTCCTAGCAGCCTTGAACAGTGAAGTTTGCACATCAGAAGGATTGCTAATTTTTGACAATATCTCTTGTCTCTTCCAGCTGTACAAAATATGTGCATAAAGGTGAACATTACTTTTCTTTTACAGGGCCAGCTCTTCAGTTCTGTGATGCAATAAGTTTTTGCTAGTCAATACCTGATTCCACAGATAGCATATCAGGTGAGCACCTCTTAACGAAACATCTTTGCTCTCATTGTTCTAATTTAACACTAGTATGGGAAATCACTTTCGTAAGCTTGAACTGCAAAATTTGCAAGTGAAAATTGAATTGGTCATTTTTAACGAGATGTTTTGTCTCTTCCAGCCGTACCAAAAAGTGCATAAGGCTGGACGTTACTTAACCATCGTTTCAATCCTGGGGACAATAAATCATTGCTAACCAAGGCCAGTCACTGCTAGTAAAAACAAGACTCCATAGGTGCATATCAGGTTAGTACTTTTTGGGTGGTTATTATTTTTTACTTTAACGAGACAGCTTTCTTTTATTTTTCTAACCAATTGGTAATGCTAGGAAATCAACCCCAGCAACCTTGAAATGCAGAACAGAAATTCTTGCAGAATAAACGTAATTTCTAATTTCCAGTGAATTGGGCTCATTTCTTTAAAATCCCAAGTCAAAAGCACAGATTGCCGCGGATGCTGTAACCTATTTTTGCCGAACGTCTTGTAGTTTTGTTGGTTTGCTTTTCATAATGAACAATTCAATTCTGCTGGTGCAAGGGCGTCGATAGATTTCTTGAATCATTCAACACAGATGAAGCACCTTGCTGTGTATGGCTTGCTAACCTCAAAGTGTATGTCCTATACCTTCTTGCAGGTGTTGGGCATGTTGAGTTCGCGCTCCTTTACCTTTGCTCCGAGTGCAGCAACTAAAGGGAGTATAGCATACAGGAGTGCGACACAGCGAAGCAGTTGATGAGCCGCATGAGCCCCTCGCCTTTGCACTGTTATGACTAACTCGGTGAATTAGCTGCACAGAAAACTGACTTGACAAGGGTATAAACGTAACCCGGCTTGTTTCGTTAAAATGAAGAATGCCCAACAGCCTGATACAAGCCTTCCGATTGCTTCTCTTGTTAACAGTACCTTTGATTATATTGAAAATTAAAACATTACTTTTGGTAGCACATAATTGACATGGATACTAAACAAAACTTTAATCGCTAACAAACTATTCATGGGGTGCAAAGTTTAGTACTTACGATTATGGCATGGGTGATATCGAACCACACACTGTAATCGGGGATTCGAGACCCCCTAGAACCCCTGACTTCAAGCGGTGATGCCATGCATGTTGGTAATTTGAACTTGGGGGAGATATCAGGTGTAACACTCAGTCCAGGGAACTATACCCATTTTCACCTCAAGAAAAAGCAAGTTTTGCGAATCGTTCATACGCGGCGCGAAATAGTTCTTACGATATTTGGTTATCGAAGGGAAAAGCGATGCCTTTGGCGTTTGGAACCTGTACGTCTTGATAAGATAACGTATATCTAATCTAAAATTCACCTACATATGTCTTAATTATCCCCATAAAGAGAGGAATTAGTAATGCTCCGCGAGATAGCCGGACTTATTTTACTTCAGTTCTTGAGGTGAAAACGGGTATAATATTTCAGGTTAATGAAGTACTTCATAGGCACCGTGTTTAAAGAAAAACTTTAAAAAAGTCATTGAGTTAATAAAAAAAGTTTTAATGTAGACACCTTAAAAATTGTGTCTTAAGTTTTCTTTTAATCTTGTTCGTAGGAGCGTCGTAATCTTTAATTAAAAGTTCGGCGTAGCCCTGCACGTTGCGGCACACCGAACAACGCAGAGCGCGAGAACGGAGATAAAAAGTAGCAAAAGTGACGTCATCGGCAGGGTCCGATAACCCTTGCTGGCCAATAGGCTGACTTGGGGATGCCAACAATGACGTCACGACGCTTTGGACAGATTACAGGTGGAAGAGAGACTCACTGCATGCCCTGCTACAATCGCTGCACATATTTTTCAAAATAAATGCAGTTTACGTTGACTTTTGCCCAAGTTTAGTGCGATTACTGAATTCACGGGACAAAATGCTATGGAAGTCCGCTCCTAACTCAGATTTCTTAAAAAGTGCTTCAGCTTCCCTTTAATGCTAGTTTGACTTAGTTGCACAAGCCTGCGCCAGTTCACGAAACTAGAGCAAATACATTGCTGTACTATTTTGCTTTTAATGCACTGCCAGTGGAGAAAGGTTCAGATTCCATTAAGCCCAAGAAGCTAAACCATTAATTTGAATGTGACGTACAGTAGACTCTCATTAATTCAAACTCCAGGAAGCCACACATTTGTTATGAATTATCAAAAGCTCGAATTATCAGAAGTTCATCTAAATATGTTGCAAGATAAATTATGATTTGCTATATGGATGGCTACACATAGCAAAACAGATATTTGATGATTTCCTCTACACAGGCCTACTAATCATAAGCAGGTATGGCACTCATGAAACATTGGTGAAATTTATGACACAAGTTTATTCAACCCTCAAAAATGTTGTTTATCAGGGACTGTTTAGACAGCACATGACACCTCAAAACAAAATTAAGTTTGTTCAACCAGCAAAAAAGTTGTCTATTATGGACTATTAAGCGGGGACACATGAGTAATGACAACGGGCGTTGCGCTGCAGTTTCTATAGCAACCTGCTTGAACGCTGTGACGTAAAGCCATGCCTCCACATCACAGCGTCCGCGCAAGTTGCTGTGGAAACTGCCGCGCGGCGCCCGTTTTTGTCGCTCATGTGTCCTCTGCTTCAGAGACGTATATAGAGAGAGTTTAACCATTCATTGGGATGTATACGAGGCAAATGAGGAGGCACCATTGGCCGAAGGTGGGCTGGGCGTGTTCCAGAGCGTTTTCACAAATGCGAATGCTGCCAACCAGAAGCCGCGTATAATACCCTGGCGGTGGTTGCGAGAAACAAAATTAATAAGTGCGTCGGAGTAACTCTCGGTGACTGGAAATATGGTGCACATGATGTTTCGATCACGGTCATGCAACATCACAGGTGCGCGACCAGCAGAACGATTGACATAATCCATACGCTAGGCGCCGAGCGCCGGGAATCTGCCGTCGAAGCGGTCAGACTCCGTTTGAGCAAAACAGAAATCAAGCGGCACATTCGTTTCTTACATCTTCTTGCATAACCATAATCGAAACATTGCGTGCACCAAATTTTCAACCATGAAGAGTTACTACATTTAACCCCTACGCACTTATTAAAACTGTTTCTCGCTACCATGGCTAGGGGATTCTTTTCGGCTTCTGGTTGGCCAAGAGAGCTTGTTGAGCCCTCTATCTGCGTCTGGTGCACGCCCTGGCTCTGCCCGCTCCTTTATTGACCAAGCTCTTCCATATACGGCTCTCCTCTGCTTTAGCCCCGTTGAGCGCGCTTCTTACCGAGCACCGATGCATTGCGCAAAAACAGCATCCGCGAAAGCAAGCTTCACGGGTGTTGCTTCTCCGCAGTGCACCAGTGCTCGGAAAGAAGTGCGCTCAACGGGGCCGTGAGAACAAAAAGTATGAATTACACGAAAACGCCGTTCGAGTTAAGCGGCTTATGAATACATTGAAAACGTAGCGGGACAACCCAAGTTTTGAAATTCGTTTGACTTAACCAGAAGTAATAAATATCCGAGTTTGAATTATCGCGAGCCTACTGTATACAGTAAAGGAGATCTGGCTCAATTCAATGTGCTTAATATCACTGAATGGTTATGCAATTTTAATTTGCTAGTTTCATTTCTCAATCACTTGTTGTATTGGGTATTCAAATCAATGCAAATGTTTACTTTGGTTCAATATATGGGAGGTTTGTTCTATACGTCATGTACAGTAGAAAGGTGGGGAGCTGGGCTAGTTGGTAAGCACGTTGCTCGCTGACTCTAACCATGTATGTCATATACAATTTGTTGTGATTGTGTATTGATTTCGAATCCTCTTCTGCTCTTTATTTTAAGCTGCCTTTACATGCGCCATGAAGATACCGAAGAGGTATTCAATTGAAGGACAACTATGAGCACAAGCATGGAGGGGCATCTAGACAGCCAGCACAAGGACAACTATAATGTAAAATTTCTCCAAACTTAAAGCAAGGCATGCCTTCTTCCAATAAAGGTATTGTGGCGAAACTTCTTAATTGATTCGTTTGTTCGGCTGCCATCTATAGGAACAGCTGATCTCACACAAACAAAATCCTGTCAATGAGTGGTACAGGTTGTGTGCTCTTTTTCTTTTGCAAAACATGAACTCTTGTATGTTTTGTCTAAGGATCAAAAATGATACAAGTTCATATCTTGAACGACGGAGCTATGAACTCTCCATACCAATCTGTACCCCAAAGCTTCATGTGCCTTCGGCTTACTTGAACATTGAAGCTGTTCGCACTAAATAACGAAGCACTATACCTTTCCGCCTTATAAAAGGCCATAGCTACACCTTATATAAGGCCATAGCTAATCCTGCACCTCCGATACGTCAGTTGATACCCCTGGCAGAGCTAGAGCTCTGCGAGGGGAGTCGCCTGGTGTATCGGAGGTGCAGGTGGTACGGATGGCTCGTAACATTGGCCTTATATAAGGCGGAAAGGTATAGTGCTTCGTTATTTAGTGCGAACAGTTTTCATATTTCTTACGGATAGCTGTCCGTAACGTGGGGTACAGACGCTCCGTAATTTTACGAAATATATGTATTGTTTTTACAGACGTTTCAGTTTCTAGACTACGGGAACCATGTCGGCAATATTGAACCGGCAGCTTTTGCCGTAAAATAGAAAAAAGAATGGATAACAAGTGACTTCCCTACACACCCTCTAGGGGGAAGGGGGGAGGTGACATCTTTCCTTGTTTTTCTGAAGACTTTCACGCTATGAATCCCTTGTCGTTTTTCTTTTATACGTTCGGACCATCCTGGACACTAAGTGAAAAGTAATATGGCTCAGGAGCAACCAGGAGACTCGTGCGTTATTCACATGCGCGTCACAGAATACCAGATTGACGCGTTTTGCCCCGCGCGTATTCCCTTACGGAAATAATTATTTAGTTAAAGAAAGAAAGCCACCACAGGTCGCTCAAATTTGATCCGCATTAAACTAATAAAATATACCAATAGAATTAAAGCTTACCTTGCCAGAATAGTCGGTACCAACCGTGGTGCACGCCTCGAAGCGAAACCTAGCACGCGCTTAATTTTGCGCCTTTTCCGCGGGGGCTAAACACGTCAACCTCAAGTCCGCATTTTTTTCTTTTCCCCGGAACACTCCTACCCACAGCTCTCATTTTTTACCCACGCAAAGTGCACAGGTCACGGCACTTCTATGTAGACTTTGAACGTATTCGGATTGCTTGTCTAGGAGATGGACGCAGCTAAACGCAAACTTTCGCGTGTTGCCACTCGTCTCATTTCACCCCACCTTACCCTCTATCAGGCTGAACACTAGCACGAATCGGTGCTTTTCTGAAAAAAAATTAGAGCGTTGAGCTTACTTTTTTACCTGCCACTTTGTCCTTCAGTTAGGCAATGTCATATTGCAAGCAAATCAGAACGCGACAAAAAGAAAATAAAGTTTTTTTCCCCTTACTTAAAAGATCAAGCAGCCTTTGTTATTGTGTGGCGGGGTTTACATCCACAAAAATCTGTTAATTGAACTGTACTTTAAATGTACACTAATTCTTTCCTCCGCACAGTCACAGTGGTCGGGCGGATTGGTGCGTCAACCCGCCATGTGTACCCGCTTTGCACACTGAAACGCGGGCGTTGACGAGCCTCCAACAAAGGTCACTGCTGGGGAGAAGGACACAGTGACACTTAAAGTGGCAATCACCTGCCCTGCTGTGGCAATGATAAAGTGAAGTAGACGGATTATGAGGAAACAAAAACTGAAGGTCGCTTATGGCGGCGCCCATGCACAGCTGCCTGAAAGCGTCTATACATATATTGATACAAAATAACATTTATTTTAGCTACAATGATTTAAATCGAGTTAGTCTGATTTAAATGAAATAAATCTGACTGATCAAATAAGCCTTAATTAATTTAATTATAATAAAAAATCACGATTTTTGTTTTATTATTTTGCCGGGAACACATGTCTTGAAAGAAGGAAAAAACGACGAAGTGGTATTTCGACTATGCACGTTGTTATATGTTCAGATTATCGGTCGTGTCTCAAACGCAATACCCACGATTTTATTTCTGAATGTTACCGCTAATAACCCTCCGCACGGTGAAGTTTAATGGTATTTCCATCGAATAAAGTTACTTAATGTCATTCGATTAAAATGAAATTAAATTCTGCACCTCGGGAGGGCATAACACACGTCAAATTTTAATGTCATTTTCGGCCGCTGGCACCTGACCCGAACCTCGGTTGTTCCCTGCGGCGCAAGAACATTTAATGACATTATCTGAAAATGACATTCCCTACCAACTGAGTTGGGGAAAACTCACTCGCAGCTGCTCTCGGACTAACTGCAGTAATCTCGACTGCGCTGTGAAAGAGAGCGCCAGACTCCGATACGCGCCTACAGTTTCTCGGTTGGCATCGGTTGAGCCATCGTCGCCTGGTGGCACGAATCCGCCTCCTAGCCGTTGCCACCGGGCACCCTAAAAAAAATTGTATTTCATGTATGTTTACACAGCCTTGATGTTGGTGCGCCTCAACGGGTGACCGGTCTCTTAACTGTAGATGAGAACTATAGCCAGTGCATTACAACCTGCTAACCTGGGGTATTTAACGTGCATCACGCAGTAGTGATTACACGAACGACGTGCCGGTACGAAACTCATCCACATCTAAACGGGCTGGAGGGGGGAGGGGGGGGATGAATTCAGGAGATTCTGCAGCGCAAGCACCGGGCACCTTATGGCTGGATCATACCTATAGCGTCGGTTCCACGGATTTCGAATCGCACAGGATTACCCCTTCCTGCTCGGACTCTACGAGACGAGGGAGGCGTTCCTCTTCCCATAAGCTGTAGGCGCTTAGCTCTCTCTCCTGGGCGCACGTGCCCGCCTTTGCCTCAGACCATTGACGACCCTGGCGGTTTCACCAGAAGTCTTTCGCATGCTCTTCCGCCACATATAGTCATATCGCTCCTTCCATTTGTGAATTTATTCAATTTTCATTTCTAATCTAAAGTCCATCCTTCTTCTTTTACTTGTATTTCCTCGATTTCCTCGTGTGCTCAGGAGGTTGGCTATACTTCGAAGAAGACAGCGTTTTCACAGGAAACTTCGTACCATCTACGGAAAAAACAGCGTGCTATTGCATTTGAGTAATATCGGAGACATTGTCAAGCTTTTAAACCACATTTTATTTTTTTAATGCGGTACCCAAATATTTTAGTGTAGTGAATTAGCCTAATCATCATTATGCCATTTAATGACATTTAGAGATTGCGTGTGGCAGTCTCCGAAATTAATTTAATTCGTAATCGGAATAACATTCGATAGAAATTACGTCAATTTTTGGCTTGCGGTAGGGGTATGAGCTCACAATTCAGACATCAACAACTACATAACACCTATTATCAGGAAATCAGTAATTTTCCGTAGTTGTTACATCCCGATGGCATCAAAAATGTACGGTGTCTTCCGCGTCCTCAGCGTTTACATCATCCCAGCCAAGCTTAAAACTATAATAAACCTACAGTAAAATACCGAACCCACTCTAAATTTGAAGATCATCGTGGAGAACTGTTGTACTTTTTTGTTGCCCCCGGGACCTTGATAGCTTTTTCCCATGCTTCTACCAAACGCTCTCTATGCAACCCCCATATTGACCGACCGCCATAAAAACATATTTGACTTTATTTATTTTATTTATTGATACTGCAATCCCTGAAAAGGATTTTAGCAGGTGGGTACATTTGGTGAATAAGACAGGCAGGCATACAAAATAGCAAACAAGTCGGAGAAACAAAAGAACAGATATTTTACAGAGGGACAAAACTAATTTAGGAGAAATTCAAATAAAGACAATGATGGCTGCATAACAACACTTTCAGAAAGGTCATCCATATCAGTCACCGTTCGCGGGAAAAAAAGAGTACTTGAAGCAATTATTATCTCATCGAAAGAGTTATTGTTAGGGCATGCCTTCGTCGAGTAGAGTAGCCTGATGACAAGTTTATTAGGTGAGACAGATCCATTCTATGATGTCCATTTATTAATTGATACAATAAATTTTAGTCGAGAATGCTGATTTCTGTGAGATGATGACTTTATGTTAGCTCTGGTTAAAAGTTCGGTTACAGAGGTACGTCCAAAGCTATTATAAATGTAGCGAGCTGCCTGTTTCTGCACACGATCGAGCTTGTTAATGTTTAATTTGGTGAAGGGATCCCAAATAATAGCCGCGTAATGTAATGTTGGCAAGACTAGATAGCTTTATATCTCAGAAGACGCAAGGAAGAGGTAGAAAGTCCCAGCGTCCTTCTAAGAAAGAATATGAATATTTTATTATATTCGCGCTCGCAAAACTTGGGCGAGACAAAAAAAGAAGAGAAACAAAAAAGGGGTGATCTACGACACATGTGCAAAAGCATTCATTGCGAGCCGGAAGACAGGCGGGACGTCGATGTACATCTGTTCTGGGCTACGATCGCGCGTGACAGAACAATGGAAGACGAGCCATCAAACAACGAAAGCAAAAAAAAAAAAAAAGATCAGAAGTTAAGTTGAGACTTTTCGACCCCGGATTAGCCAATACGGAGTTTTAGTAGATTGTGTTTACGTTTCAATTAACGGTACACGATACGGCGCAAGCGCCACTGCGCATGCGCTACCTTATGGGATATGTTTCGGAGAAACGATACTTGCAGGGAGTACCGCCATGATGGGATAGAGGGTAGCGTACGCAATTAGGGATGTCGCGAACCTGTCAAGGCTCGAATTCGTTCAGATTCGACCTTTTCGAACTTTCAAGTCGATGTTCGTCAAACTAGAGTAGACAAACGTTCGACAAAAGTTAAACGCTTATGCACCTAACTAAAAAAAAAAAGAAGAAACCTTATTTGTTTTGTTTTTTTATACTTTTCGAATATTCAAAAATATTCTCTATCGCTTAAAAAAGGCTATGTTATAACTAAATTATTTTCTCAAAATTTTCATTTATTTTTTTGTAGAGGTCAGGCAACGTTGTTTTAGAAATCTAACATTGTCGGATTTCACCAGAAGTTCGAAAATTCCCCGAGACGTCGAACCTCGGGTGCGACAAAAGTTAGCGTATCGACAATCGAGCAGGTGAGAGTGGTCTCGAAATTCAGTCTATAAATCATCTGCGAGTGGATAGTCGGACCGTAGAGCTGCTTCACATTGACGCTTTGCACACGCGCCAGATTACAGCCGCCACTACTGACCCTCTCTTGTCTCACCGAGATGCCGAGTCACTGAAGCGGGCGTTGATGAGCCTCCACAAAGGCCAATGCTGAGGAGAAAGACTAAGTATAATCTAGAATGGCAATAACCTCTCCTGCTGTGGTAATGATGAAGTGAAGTGAACGGAATAAGAGAGAACAAAAACTGAAGCTCGGCTATGGCGGCGCCCATGTACAGCTGCTGTAAAGCGACTCTGGAGCTGAACTAAGGGATCACTCTCGCACGTTGGACAAAGGAAGCGATCAAGGGATCACACCTCCTCCCCAGTCAACCACGAACATGGATTATCTTGACTTGGATTATAGTAGCTTGCATAAGGCTAGCTTGCACATCTCGAGTCAGTATTTTCTACATGAACGTAATATGTAAATGATTTGATCAGAAAAAAATTTACATCGTATGCCGAAAGAAAGTTCCAACCAAATCTCTTGGCGAAGTGACAGAATGCCGAAACTTATATGGCAGGTCGTTGAAGGCCGGATGCGAAAGTTTCAGCCAAATAAGTAACCTAAATCAAAAGTTACAAATGTCTTCTTGAAGATTCTGATATTTACGTGTGCAGACCTAAGCGTGGCCTCTGAGGGTGGCATCGCGCTATAAAGCTTCCTGAGATCGGTTCAATCCTAGGGGAAGAGGGGGGGGGGTTGGAAAAAGTGGCTCGCGGTATAGACTACTAACTGCTTTAGCGACGAGTCGCTGGTTCGATCGGTCTTGCACAACATCAGCTTTTAACACGGCACCTTTAACTCAATTCCGTAGCATTGCAGCATTGAACGAATAAAAACAAAAGGCAACTTGCTGCATTTGTTGTGACTAATCCACTGAATAAGTTAAACTACCGGCAGTCCATCCCCTCTGTCTTCAGGGCGTCACCATTTTAGCACATATAGTGGTTACGATTAAAAAAATGCGACTTCCGTAGTTTTGATATGTCAGTAAGCTCCGGTGAGATTCTTTTTCCCTGTTGCTGACTATTTTAACATTTCTGAAGGACGGAAGAGCGTTTTTCCTGCGATTTCAGAAAAAGGTTCGGATAACTAACAACAATAATTTTAAGCATCAAGATGGCCGACGTGTCGTTACTTTGAAGGGTAGCTGATTTAGTGACTCTTAGTCTCTCCTCCCCTATAGACCTTTGCAAAAATCGCTTTCTGTGCGCTGCCATCTTTGTCTGCTGGGCTGAGGGAACACCTTCGGGGCATGAGCCGTGGCTCTGTTGTGCGGTATATCAGACACTGCGCATGCGTCCACAGCTCAGTGAATCAGCATTTTTCGCCCGGGTGATAACCGATGGCAAGGTCCATAAAGTCCGAGGATCCTGAGAAAGTAGCGCCGTTGCTTTTTCTGCCTGGTAGCCGGACACAAACAGATACGAACAAACAGATGATCCAAACCTCGCAAGACATTTGTCTGATCTTTCTTTGTTGCCACGGCAATTGCCATTTCGGTCCTTTCAAATCTTCGAAGTTTCGAGGGGTCATCCTGAACCAGTCGCGACAAGATAGCTATGGTGTGTCATTGTACTAAAAGTGTTGCTCGCCAATGTAAGCTCTGACACTGTGCACGCAGTCAACTGATCAATCATGCTTATCTCTACAGATATATTACGATGGTACTGCAGTTCTTGAGTATTTCTAGACAAGGAAATTAGTTTTCAATGTCACCAAGTACTAACGCCGCATGTGGTGGTGTGCGAAGATGTGCGCTTGTTTCGCCGGTGTGTGGATAACCTAATATCGGCATACGATAAATGCCTTTATAAAGCAACCTGTCACTGGGAATTTGGATCGGCCGCACCAAGAAAGGAAAGGTCAAGAAGAAACTGCTCATTCCGGGGGACGAAATTGCGACCATACGGGGAGCTTGGCGCTTCTTTCCCAGGATCCAGTCACTTGATCCTTACATAAGCAAAGATCGCGCGCTCAGGTCCCGAGCCCTTAGCCTGAGTGCACGACCTTTTGCGAGCGCCGCTTTCCTTCAAAAAGTACAGCTATCACAGGGTAGTAGTAAGTACTCTCCATGCTGGGTGGCCGAGCGTTTGTAACAGCCCGAAGAAGCTCGGCGCACGGGCGCGCGCTTTAAAGCATGCTTCAAAGGCTCCAGTAGTGCGGAACACGGTAACGGTTTGCTAAAATCCCCTATTATTTCGCGCTGAGATGTATTTGACCATTTCTGATAGACTACTTCCATAAATCCGTCACCACGCGCGTTGCATTCTGGGAAACTGCGGGCTAGGAGCTGAGCGCGTATGGCTTTTGCTTCCCACTGATGCCCGTGCACAATGCAGAACGTGGCATTACGCCGCAATGAGGCGCTTCAAATGTTGGAATAAGTCTATTGTATGCCCTTTGAGGATTAGGTACATGGCGTTTTACATTTGCCGCAAATTGTGTCCTTTTCTTTTTCCCTACTTTAATGATAGTCCCCCTATACTGCCAATGAAGGGTATTCTCGCTTTATGTGGAGAATCTTCTGTGCCCTTCAGCGGATATGCCCTCCTGGGCCTTCATAGAATTTGTTTTTGTGTCTACGGTCGGCGATGTGGCGCCGTGTTGGCGCTTTCGAAGTTCCGCCAGCTGGCAGAAGAGCAACGATGCAAACGCTCAGCGTATTTGCACCTGGCAGTGACTCAATAGAACGAAGCTGTAGCGTAAGGAAATTATGAAAAACGTAATTGAAATCGAATTTTAAATTTTGTAATTACTAAGGTTATGAAATAGTTAGATTACAACTTAAATTCCTTTTCTTAGAAAAATGCAATATTTTATATTATAGGTTTAAAAAAGTGTATAAATATAGTAATCCCATTAAGTTGAAATACTGCCTAAACTTGTATGCCACGCGGTGAAGCCTCCGCGCGAAAATCAATCGAGGAAACGACATCTAGAGCCATCTGTGAGCCGGGACGTGAAACGGTGCCACGGGCGCTCTCAGGTGCGCGCGCTCAGTTTTAAAGGGTTTTGGGTCCATCTGACCGGCCGGTCAACGTCTGCTACGGGGACGACGCTCTTCCATGATTCAAAATATCTTCACATAATCGCTTTTAACTTTCGATTCGTGTAACGTGTTGGGCGTGAAACATTCGCGTCCTGTCTTCGCCGCTGGGGTGAATCGGGAGTGGTGAGCTGAACGCAGTTCGTTTATACGCTCCTCCTTCAGAAGTGGTTAGTTATCGTTAGTTTGCGTTTCCAACGCCTCTGAATGTCGGCGGTGCCGGATTCAAAAGCGAGGATACGTTCGCAGGTAGGAAGTGACATAAGTCGTCTCCGGACAAGAAAATGTGCTGGGGTGAGCGGGGTTGGTTCGGATGAGCATACAAGAACCTTAGAAGCCTGGAATATGATACGGCACGCGGTGACGTCAGAATGCCGAGCTCTGGCTGGAATGATTAGTGGGTAAACCTAAAGCTAGCAGCCTTTGTCTCCACTGTATACTCGTCGAACGCGTTAGAACGCGGAACGCCGGCGTCCGGCGTTTGTCTCTCGCATTCGAACGCGTCCCACGAGTTCAATGGAGGCAAAGACAGTTCGCTTTAGGTCTGAGACGGTCTACCCACTCATCATTCGAACCAGAGGTCGGCGTCCTGGAGCCCCGCGCTCTCTCATCTCGTCCTTTGTCTCATTTATCGGCACAGTGTTCAAAAGTTACCCGGTCGCGATGGGCTCGTGCGGTCTTGTGCGATTAGGCTTCCCGATGGAAAGGTCATCAAACGGACGGTCTCCCTTTTGTGTCTTCTCGAGACTCTTAACAAATGAGAAAGTGTATGCCCATTGCCGGGGGAGATTGTTGTATTTTTTTTTTTTCTGAGCGTCTGACCTCGACACTTGGGCCGGCTTGCTAGAACAGCGTCTCAGCTGAGAGTGAGCGAAAGAAAGCGCTGCAAAGGCTGCATGGGATGCGCGAGAGTCTCGAGACGCGGTTTGAGTCCCGCTCAGCTCGTGCGCTGGCTTTGCTTTGGCAGTGCTTTCTTTCTTTCAGTCTCAGCTGAGACGCTGTTTCTAGCGAGCCGGCCCTGAACCGCCCGGGCCTGGCCGA
Organism: Ixodes ricinus; assembly: GCA_037355805.1. Taxonomy (NCBI): domain Eukaryota; kingdom Metazoa; phylum Arthropoda; class Arachnida; order Ixodida; family Ixodidae; genus Ixodes; species Ixodes ricinus. The sequence continues at coordinate 12,815 of JAZHYW010057231.1, read as the reverse complement.
CCGGCTGGCGCCAGGATGAGCGAGAGTAAAAGCAGGGATCGGACTCCGACTTTTCAGCTCCAAACCTCCAGCGTGGCGTATATATGAATGGTAGAGGAGTACACGCCAAGCAACGAGAACGAGCATCAGATTCGATTACGCAAGGTACAGTAGAAGATGCCAAATTAACCCTCCCAGCTTCAACGATAACTTGAGTTGTGTTTAGCTGTCAAATAAAGTAATCATGTGAAACTCAACGTACTGAGCGGTTCATTTATGCTCTGCCCTGAACGTTTCCGCGGGCGGACATGAACTCCCAAAAGGAAACAACTCAGAGTTGATCCCTACGCGGAGCAACCGTGATAAACAAGGACAAGGTCAAGTACAACCTATGGAGCGCATCAATTGTCCTACTTAAAACCTGATTTCCTAAACAAATATCCAGACGTATTAGAAATTATGCAGAACCGTGGCTCAAGAATCAAGACACAGTTAAAAAAAGGCTACCTTCTATTGTAAATGCCTCCAGGGAACAAATGTATTAACGACCCCCTGCTTTATTTTTTGTTTAATACTGTACAACTGTTTAAGTAACCATTGTACATAAAATGTTGTAACGTCTTTGTTGAGTTTTTTTTTTAATTTTGCTTGTATTTTTTGTTTTGTATTTTGCTTTTTTGATGATGTTTTGTTGTTGTTGCCCGCTGAACAATGTAAACAGGTAACATGGCATCGCCAGGCAGAGCAAATCTGCCTTTTGCCTTGCTACCCTAGACCACGTGTAAACAAACAAACAAAGAGACGAACAAATAAACCAGCGGAACAGCGCTATACTCCGTTTCACCTTACGATAGACTGTAAGCGACGCCACGAGCCACGGGAGCCAATCCATAGCTCGACAGCGTATCACGTGACCTTCCGTTTGGGCGGAGCGACGGGCGCGGAGAGTGAAGTCACGTGGGTATACACGTGAGGCGCCGGATTGGCTAACACGACTCGTTGCGTTCGTTGCAGTCTATACATCAAAGTGAAACGGAGCATAAGATACAACACGCGACATCATCATCTCAGCCCCCACGCAAATTGCCACCTATGGTGCGAGATGCGCACATCGTATGACTGATGACCGTATGTAAATTTACGAACTGAAAGTCGGGTGATTGCTTCTGCGGGTCTCGTGCTGGGTGCCGAACTATACCTTCTTGCGACCTTCTTCGACGACGCTCTCGATCAACTTACAGATGGATCGCTTGTGGAGTTCTCGGTGGAGCGGAACCTCGCTCATCCTGGCGCCTGCATAGGCGAAGTAAAGATTAGAGACGGCGAGGATATGGATTATGGATGACCTTTCGGCCAAAACATGCAAAGCCGCGGCCGCACCGCTAATACATCGAACAAAAGGCAATCTGCAGACAGTGTCTGAGGCGAGCTTGTACGATGGTCATGTCACCAAACTGTCTAAAGACACGTATGTACGAAGCGCTTCGAACATGCGTGATAATTCTGTCGTCCGGTATGCAGCGAACACCGTGTGTCTTTTATATGCTGGGCTAGGTGGCGCAAGCTACCGCCCGTTACAAGGGAGTACAGCCGTTATTATCCATCCGTCCATCCATCCTTTGAGCAGTGTGGCCGTGGCTTAACTATGCACTGTGAGCTGCGCGTGAGCGTGGCTCTAGGGAAATATTTCTTTTGGCAGACGGTTAAGGGGGATGTCGTTATGCGCATGCTCTGTGACCAGCGGGTTCAAATATGCACCTAGTGGACTACAGCACCTTTCGTTGGCATTTCATCTTTCCGCGTGCTACAGAAAACGTCTGGAAACCAACATGATCACTATAAGTAAATTATTTCGGAAGACCTGTCATCTATAAAAAAATGGAAGCTGTAGGCACTGCACATACGCAGTGCCAGCTGCTCATGTGGGCAAACGCGCATGTGCAGCGTGTCCACCAAAATAAAAAGATAAAAATCTGTCTGTCTGCCTTTGTCTGTCTGTCTCTGCTGTCTGTCTGTCTCTGTCTGTCTGTCTCTCGCCTGTCTGCCTCTGTCTGTCTGTCTCTGTCTGTCTGTCTCTGTCTGTCTGTCTGTCTCTGTCTGTCTGTCTCTGTCTGTCTGTTCTGTCTGTCTGTCTCTGTCTGTCTGTCTCTGTCTGTCGCTGTCTCAGTGTCTCCGTGTGTCACAGTGTGTCTGCGTGCGTGCGCGTGCGCTGCGTCGCACGCACTGCGCGCACGCACGCACGCGCACGCACACGCCGCGTACACACACACGCACACACACGCACGCACGCTTCTTGAGCTTCTTGGTCAGTGATGTTGCGTGAGAGTATACTTCTTTTTTTTTTTAATCATGGCGATTGAAGAGCAGACAGCTAGGCCTAGATTCTGTCCTAGCAAGTCTGCTTAGATACCACCGGTACAGTACCTTGTGTAAACAAGCCATTCGTTCTGAATCCCAGATATCGCTGTCTCGAGGTGCTCACTGGGTCTCGATAGAGCGCACTAAATGAGCTGCCGCTTAGCGTATCGCTCCAGACATGTACAAATTACTCAAAAAAAGTAATTAAGTTCAGTTGCTGGTATTGACCTCCAAGCAATTTGCAGTGGAGTCGAAATTCCTCAATAGAAGGTGAATTGAGTAAATTCATGGTATCGTAAAAAAGCAATGAATTACTGACGAAGTTATTTAGGCTTACTTTTATATGGTTTCATTGTGGTAAAGACGTACTTAGGTTTGATCCGATAGCGAAAATGTGCTAGCCAAATATGGATCGGATTGAAGCGTGTCTGCCGCTTTCTTGTTTGTTCGGTCAGTGCTGCTACGCAGATATGTCATTTCTACTGCACGGTTTAGCATGACCGAGCTTCATTTTTAGACATGCGCTTGCGCCATTTGTCATGTTGCGTAAAGTACATAAAAAGCTACTTGGAAGTAAAGTACAAAGTAAATTAGAGGTTATGTATATTTCCACAAAGTCAAGTAGTACAGGTACACCAGGTGCAATGTACTTGAAGTGGCGATACTATATGTACAGTATATTTAAAGGTAAGTGCCAGTGCTCATTAACAGAACCTTTCATGACATCATTTCATTCTCTTTACTGCTGTTCTGTCTAACTGGTACGCGTTGCTCCAGACGGTAATCAGTCTGCATCAGTTTTTCTACGGATAATGGCACGAATGTTGTAACAGTCAGTCACCACAGAGTGGTCGTTTTACTCTCCGTCTGACGAACTATTTCACACTGAGTCACACTTATAAGGGACCTATTTGTGTCGGTCCGTATGGCACTCCACATACCTCACTGAAAGAAATGACCAGATGACGTCGTGACAGAGCGCGTTCTTCACACGACGATACGCTTCTTGTGTTTTCAAATTTGGAGTGTTCGGTGAAGTCAGCTTGCTCCTGCAAAGTGCAAGTACATGTTTAAAGATATTCTTCAAGTGAAGTACAAGGTTTCTAAACAGTGGTGCTAAATACCATGAACGTAAGAGTACTATAACACTGTTGTTTATTATTTTTTTAGTATAAAACGTTGGCGGACTTGTAGGTTTCTCGAACGATCTTCAAGTCTTTGGAATCTGCACATTCTATGTTTTGAGAGAAAAGGCAGACGCGAAAAGTCACTTTGCTTGGCCTTTAGCAAGCGATTCTTCAAGTACATCACTGGGCTTCGGGGTACAGATGAGCCAGAGCAGGTGCTGCATTTTGTTGCCTCTTTTGAGTGAGGATGCAGTTGTTGCACCTTCTAACATGAGCGAGTTTCTACGTAGGGACTAGTAGGACGGCCTTTCTTCAAATGGGTCAAGTCTCACTTGAGCTGCAGGACTACAAAAAAACGACAATCTTCGGCGCTAAGTCCACGCAGTTACTAAGCCTCTCTTGCCGTCTTTCGGTTCGCTCCCCGCAGCTTCGTAGCAGTGTTGTTGCAGAGGGGGTGCTCGAGGAAGATACAGGGGTTTCGAACTCTCCAACCTATTTACTCCCCCCCCCTTTCCTACGCCCCATGGCTTCCCCACTCTTTTGCGAACCTCAGCTGATCTTCCAACATCTTATCTCGTTTGTGCAGGAATGTTTGTTGATAGGCTTAAACAACCACTAGAATTCGAAATTAATTTGTGAATACGGGTAGAAGTTGCTCAGAAAAAGTAATTAAAGTAGCCTACTAATTGCCGAAATAAAAATGTAATTGAAAGTTACACAAACTACTCAAGAAAACGGATGAAACTACAGTAACGAGGTAGAGTGGATTAGAACTACGTACAAGTCTGATCGGCACTCTGTTCCGCCAACATTGTTGTTAGCGCCGCCATTTTGGTGCTTGTGCAAAGCAGACGCAACTGCCGATCGTCATGATTCAAAAGTGCGATTTCCTCAGCATTAGATTCGGTGTTAGCAAGCTCATTATGGAGCCCTGCGCGGATAACAGTTTGAGTATCCGCATCCGATGACTTTGTATCCGCATCCGAACCGCATCCGCAAACTTTTTACATTATTGTATCCGTATCCGATCCGCATCCGCATACTTTGTATCCGTATCCGAACCGCATCCGCAAAATGTGGAACCATGTCGATGTTCTTGCTAACCACCAGAGGTTGCGATTACATTGAGACTAGCAAAATCAGTGGAAATCACGCCGACCGCGTTCTTCCACGCCGCACGCGAAATCGGAAACTTTCACCTGTGGCCCTTAACTCTCCCCTGAAATCTGAACGCCTGAGAGAAAAGGTCATAAAAATATAAAAAGAAAATAGAAGGTCGGAAGGAGAGGAGGAGAAGCAGTGGTAGGAAGACAAAATCCTTTCTGTGATGTTACCGAGCGTATGCGGCCGCCTCGAGTCTCACGGTTGTTTCGTGTCAACCAGCGGGCGAGATGCGCCGCTGAGTCAGAGTCCAAGGCCTGATCGGATCGACTAACGTGTTGTTCGAGAAAGATCGCGGCTTGCAGGCGCCCAAATATATATATTAAAAGGAAACTTTTTTTTTCTTTGCTTGGGGCGGCTACGGAGGTTGCGCGCGGCAGCCGCTGGCATTGCTGGCGCTCTGACGTCGTAACCGTAGGAATATGAACTACGAGACTTTCTTGGCTAGAACTCTAAGCATACAAAAAAGAAACAGGCAATTTAAGGGCTGCCTATGTGCGTGCGCCGCTGATTCCGAAACTTTGCAAGCCGTGGCGCCGCAGGGTCGCGCTCGCTGTCGAAGCACTTCTTTTGTTTTGGTATCATGACCACACCACTCTCTGCGGAGAGGGGGAGGTTTCTTCTACTTTCTTGTGACTTGTTCGTTTGAGATTTTCTTTGCCCGAGAAAGTTTTCCGCTCTTTCCCTGCCAAAGAACTAGCTTTCTCGGGACAATTGATGCCCTGCAATCTTTACTTTTTCTATAGATAGCATTTTTGACGAGATGAAATGCACTAACTGAAGCGATCTTCAGTAAGAATCAGATCTTTCATAGGATCCCTATCGTTTCTTCGAAACGCGTTTTGTGGAAATAAGTTTCGTGGACAACTTTTCACGGACATGCATTTCATGGACACACGGTTCGTCGACGCTGTACGTTTTGTATGCACATGCCCCTGTAATCCAGGCGAGACGCAAAAAGTTTGTTACGAAAATAGCAGGGTTGTGTGCGATGAAACGTCTCAGGTTTTTCGATGAAACGAACACGAGAAGCCTCTCGATCAAACGTCGCATGTCGACGACACGATCTGTAGGTGAAAGGTCAGTCGACGGACTGAATGCCACCGGGCAAAAATTTAGATCCGGATCCGCGGATATCCGCATCCGCAGCCCCTGCCACCCACATCCGATCCGCAATCCGCCAAAATCCGTCTAATTTTTATCCGCATCCGCCAGTTTACTGCGGATATCTGCGGATATCCGCGGATAATCCGCGGATATGCAGGGCTCATGTAATATTGCTTTGCTCTGTCGCGAACTGTTGAAACATTTGTGGAGGACGGAAAGCGTTTCCTGCGATTTCAGATAAAGCTTCAGATGATTCGCAACCATGATTTTAAGCCACAACATGGCCAAGTGTCGTTACTCTGAAGCGTAGCTTATTTATTGGCACTAGGTCTCGTCAAATTGCCTATTCAAGCTCTCGCGCGCTACCGCATCAGTCGGGTTCATATTTCTGCCTCCAGATGACACCACAAGTATCGCACGCTCGCATGCTCTGGCGGCTCTGCGTGGAGAGCACTGTAGGTTTTTATGCAGGTCTGAACAAAGCACTCGCGCCTCGCTATTTTTGTTGTATACCGCCGCCGTGTGTTGTTGAGACGACGCAAAACGGCGTGTCGCGCCTGCCATGTGGTCCTACCCAGGGCTTACAGTCTGGGGGGTCTCAGGGGGTCTCGGAACCCCCACTTATTTTAACGGGTGGTCTGAGACTCTCCTCCACAGCCCCAGCATTAGAGAAATCAAACTCAAATCTTGCAATAAAATAGCTTGTTTTCAGGGATGTGACATTTCGGTATTAGCAATCGGAGGGTTGCAGGTACAGCGTGGGCAGAGTCAGCAGTGGGGTTCATTTTTTGTGCATCTAATACATCTTGTCAGAACTGCAACCCCCCCTCCCCTCCCCTTCCCCACCCCACACCTTCTTGTAGAGACCTTCCTCAACTTACGGGAGACTTTAAGCGCTGGTCCTACCGTAATTATACAGACAAAAGAGCCTCGAACTCTCTCAGAAACAAAACGTATCCATACCAATGAATTACCTCGATGTAACCCTTTAGTTCCTACAGTCGCTAAAAGGCCCTGTAGATTCTCCGCCTCCTGCACGAGCTTGTTGCCTTCCGCCGTGCTTTGACTGCGCTTCCGACGAAGTATTATATCAAGGGCAGAAAAGCTCGCGCTCGAGGTGGAGCATCTGCTTGTAATTCTTAGGCTGTCACCGACTGTAATGCCTGCACTTTAACAGGCTAGAAGCGGTACAAATAAAATACTCACGGGTCGAACTGTAGGCCGCCTCTGTTGTCAACGAAGATAGCGCAGGTGAGCTATCTGTTGAACCTCTGCAGCAGCGCATAGCCGAAGGGACGACGCTCTCGGCTGCCACCGGATACGTGAATCCACGATCGCGCCGAAAAGTTTAGCGTTCTGCGCTTGCGCGGCGAGGTTCCTCCCCGTGCGACCTTATGCATAACCGTCGCGCATAAGTGCGGTAGCGGTACGACAAAGCGGTATCTCGGACGCGGATCGGCCTCACCACAGAGAAGAACCAAACCGTATAATTCCGGTCTGATGCAACTCCCAGTCGCATTCAAATGTTGATGGGAGGGGGCTTTCGTCACTCATTACAAGACGCATTCGGCACACTTGAATAGTAATTGAATTACAGATCTTGATTTACTTTTATTTTTTGTCACTTCATTGTTTTTAGTGATTTTACGTAATTTACTAAATGCTTCGCATTTCAGAGGGCCAGCTCTTTCGGCGCTTTTCGTGTCCGTGGCATGTAACCACAATGGAGGCGTCACGCTGGTGACGTCACTGTGCTCACGTTGCGTCACATGACACCATAACGGGACAGTGTCACGTGCAATCATAACCTCACGGAGTACCGTTGGTCAAGTAACGCCATGACGTAACAGAGGATCTATAAATGCAATGCATTCAGAGCGCCTTTGGGTTATACTAAAAAGGCAGGTAGTTTTTTTTTCTTTTTGGTTGAAAGAATTTCATAATTTAGTTTCTTTTTGGCCTCAGCAATTCCAAAATATGAAATACAATGACAACTACTTCTTTTCATTTTTTGTCACGCTGGAGTTTTGTTGTACAGGGATACTGACAGGCGAAAATGAATACATAATAATAATTGGGGTTGTGTGGATATTTATACAGCGAGTCGTTGGTCGGCCATTTTAAAGTTGCGACGAGTCACTCGCTGTAGATGAGCAATTTAGCCAGTGCAGTGCAACCGCTGGCCTGGGGTCTTTAACGTGCACCACGCAGTAGTGATACACGACCGCACGCCGGTACGATGCTCATCCAGATCGAAACGGGCAGGGGTGGGGATTGAGCCCAGGATCCCTGGGTTCTGCAGCGCGAGCTTTCGCTCCACGTGCTCCGAGCTGGTGTGCGCTAGCCCACTCGGCCACCGACCCCCAATAGGAATACACTGAGCCTCACTGACTCTGCCAACTCAAAGGCTTTGGAAGCGCCGAGATCGCGTCAGGGCACCGACCGTCGACGCACATCTGAACAACTCTAAAAGCCAGAGCATCAGCACATGAGCACAGAAGACATAAAGGGAAAGTGTCTTCCGTTGGCAAGATGAACAAAATGAATCAAAATGACATGATTATGATGTGTACATGGAATATCTTATCACTAGTAGTACTATCATAATCACTTGCTTGAAGAAGGAAAGTCTTTTCCCGAAACGTTTGTCCAACAGGGTGTATATGTTGCTGTTCGAATTTCTCTCCAAGTTTAGATCATTTTTACGTTAAACTTCCTTCAAAAAAAAAAGAACACCGAGGATTTTGGCGGTGTTGAAAATAAAACAACTGACCCGAGTCACATTCAGAACTCGGCTCCTGTGTCATATTATTAATTAATGAAGAATGAAATAAAAGCACGTGACGATTTAGTAAACACTTTTAAAAGAGAGTTAGAAAAGTTTAATATTTAACAAGGATGAAGAAGGAGAAAGAAACACACACCGAAAAGCTGGTGGGACAGAGAAGTTAGGGCGGCCATAGCAGGGCGACAAGAGGCCTCAAAGGACCACAGATGGGTGAAGAAAAGGTGGGGCACACTTGCTGAAGTAACATCAAAATGGGATACATTTCAGGAAAGAACAAATGAGAATTGGTAGAGACTGGAGTGCAGTGGATGATGGAGGTAAATTAAAATGACAGGAATGCAGCAAAGAGGTTCTAAGAGCACATTAATGCACAGGAAACAGAAGGGTTCCATTGTTTATTGACCCCACAAGAAAGGACAAGTGTAAAAGGCGAGGAGGCAAGGAAATTTATTAGACGAACAATTGAGGCAACATTCGCAGACCTTGAACCGAACGCGATTAGACAGAACACAGACAGCAAATGTTAGGCCGAAAGGTCTAACATTAAAAGCAACACCTGCCCTCGGCAAACTTCCCCAGCACCTTGAAGAACTCTGGGAAACCACCCTAAATAGCGCTTCTTTATCTTTACTTGACATTCTAAAACAACACTGGAGGGAACAACTTGACACTTTATATCAACAGATCATCTCTATTCATTTAGAACATTTTGAACCGAACAGCTAACAGAATATTGCCAAGCTTTCCAACAAACACAATTCTAAGCACGACACTAAAAGATTACGATTTGCGAAGTCCAGCGCTGACGTAGTCACAGTTGAACTGATGTCGGACCTGCAAGGAACGTCCGACCTCAGTGTTTCCATGGCATCAACGCACACTGAAATCGCGGCCGCAGAAGCCACAATTGAGAGCTCAACAGAAGCGGAACAGAAGGTGGTGGACATCTCTAAATCTCTGACACAGACTGAAAGCAAGAGCCTCAAAGTTTTGTCCAACGAACAGCACATTTAGCGATTACAAGCAACACAACACAGAATTCTGTAGACGAATGAGAATTAAGGAACACTTGGCAGATACAAATTAGCTTGACAATTTCACACTGCATGAACTCAGGGCACACTCGTCACGGACACCAGAAGCAGAACAAACACCGGAATTAGATTTCTGTTTGAGCTGGTTACAAGAGATATGGCGCAGAACACAAAAATTGCAAAACGATCAAGAAATCTTACTAAGCAACAGAAAATACGTTAGGAGAATTAGCTAAACGTACTGACATCCTTATAAAACCTGCAGGTAAAGGAGGTAGCATTGTAGTTACGCCCATTGATAAGTACATTGAGGAAGCCTACCGGCAACTAAATAACGCCCTTCACTACCAGGCTCTTGATAGTTATCCAACATTATCTCAGTAACGAAATATCCGAAGAACTTAAAAAGACTTTGCACTGAAGATTTAATATCCAAGGCAGATTTTCAGTTCCTAAAGCCCGTGAACAATCACGCAGGTCGTTTCTATTTGCTCCCTAAAATTTACAAACTTGCCCCATCTGAAATTTACACTACGCAAATACCAGGAAGGTCCATAGTTTCAAATAACAACACCTACTGAAAACTTATCGAAGTTTCCTAACCACCACTTGCAAGATCTCCCTAAAAGATTACCTTCAGACATTCAAGACACACTCCATTTGCTTCGGATAATAGAAGAGTTGAATTAAACTCACACATTTGCAGAAAGCACCATCTTTGCAACGCTGGACGTTGCAGCACTTTACACGAACATTCCGGCCGATGAAGGAATGGCGGCGCTCTCTGCCATGCCATCGCATACCACATGCCACCATTCATCGGAGGTATACATTTTACTCTTAAGACTCGTATTGTCGCATATCTTTTTTGTTAATTTAATTGTTATTACTACCTACAAATACATAGAACCAGTATGGGAACACCTTTTGCACCAACGTATGCGAATATATTTATGGCTAATCTAGAAAGTACACTCCTAGAAAACTTCCCGTACCAACCACTAACATACCTCCGCTACATTGACGATGTATTAAAGAATTTGGGAACACGAACAGGAGAGATTAAATAACTTCGTGTCATATCTGAACAACGTGCATCCACCATTAAATTTACCTGCGAACAGTCAAAGACCCCTGTCAACTTTTTGGATAGCACAATCACTTTGCGAAATGGTAAACTTGTAACTACACTTTTTAAGAAGCCGACAGATAGGCAGCAGTACCTCGATTTCAGCAGTCACCATCCAAGGCACTGTAGAAATTTAATATTTAATGTCCAGGAGGCAACACGACTCTAGACTTTGCATGGATTCTCTGAAGACGACTATGAGGAACAGGAATTATCCCGATCGATTGCTAGACGAAGCTCACAGTAAAGCGTAAAAACTAAAATGCTCAGAAGCAATAGCTTAACATCAAAGGCGCAATAATAATTCCATTCCACCTCTAGAAACCAAACCACTGAACACGCTACCTAACTTTGATAACATCTTGCGCAATTACAATCCGATACTCACAGAAATTGATCGCCTTAATCGCATCTTTCCGCAAGCCCCCCATGTTACCTACAGAAGAAACGCTAACATCCGAGATGTGCTATAGTTCACGCCAAAAATCAGAACCACACTATACGACAAACCAAGTCCTGCGATCGGAGAAAATGCAAAGCGTGCAAGCATCTACAAGCACAAAACACGGTAGCGAGCACGGCTTCTAATTACGTCCACAAGATAAATACTAACTTCCCATGCCAATCATCTAACGTTGCTTACTGCCTTGAATATGTAACCTGTAACAAGCAGTACATCGGAGAAACAGGCCAACAAATGAGTATGAGACCTTCAAGGCACAGGGCAGATGCCGTAAATAAACTTCCAAGAGCCGTAGCGGACCATTTTAACGAGCCAGACACACTTTTGAGACGCTCAAGTAGTACATACTGCAGACTAACTGCAACCCACCCCGCGACAGAAATTATGCCGAGTCCTACATTATACGTAGGTTTAATTCATAGAGTCCTTCGGAATGAATATATCCCGCAGAAACAGTATCTCAGAACCTGTACATACAAGTATTAAATTGTCAGCGTCAACTCCTGCTCCTCTCTTTTTTTTATTACATTTGTTTTTCTTATCTGATACTTACGGAAATATTCACCTTGGTTGACCTTTCCGGCAAGCACCGTAGTATCTACAAAAGAAACGCTACACCTCATCGACCTATTTCATCAACACTGTCATTCTCATCCGGCGTTTTCCACCAGCATGAACAACTCTTTTTCTCTTTTTGTTTTTGTTTACTAAGGCGACAAGGTGATAAGTCACAAAAGGACTATACTTATTTTAGACAAAGCCCTGAGACAGAGGGACAAGGAAGGACAACACAACACGAAGATTTTTGAGACTTCGTGTTGTGTTGCTTTTCTTTCCCCAGTCTCGAGGTTTTGTCTAAAATGTTAAACCTTCACCAGCTTGTTTGCGCCCTAACTTTTTTGTTTATTGCTATACTCCGTCTCACTAAAACCGTGCATTACAGCTGAAGCTACAGAGAGAGGTGTCCCGACCTGTTCAAGAGGAGAGAAAGGAGGAATGGGGGGAATCCTCAGCCCTTCTATCCCGTTCCTCCTTTACTCCTCTTGACCAGGAGGATGGCATATATTCCTCTCCCCTGCGTAGCTTTGGCTGTACCTGCAGCTTTTGTGAGACGGAGCACAAGTTCATCACATTTGTTGACCTTCGCGCTCTGCTTCCAGGGTTTTGCCATCCTCACAAACAATGACTAGCGTCTTTTCGAAGAGATAATCCAGTTTGCTTTCTTTAGCGAAACTGTACCCGGAATCCGATCGCAGATAGATACAGCCCAGCATTGTTCTCTTCCCCATCTTTACCTTTCCATCCCTTTCCCGACAGCTGTACCACCTCGTCCTGTTCTTTCCCACATACCGTCCTTCTCTCCCCCACACACTATATATATTCCTGTAACCAATGATGAAAAGGCATCCTGAAGAAGCTAGGTCTCCTAGTGAAAGGGCGGCACGCCGTTCTGAGGTTTACCAGGTCCAGAAGCTCTCTTCACGTTCTTCTGCCAGTTTCACTCCCCTTGGAGTTTTGTTTAGACAGCAACACGGCACAAGACAAGAACACTAACGAGACAGCTGAGACGACCACGGGGAATGGAACAGAGCAGAAAGTAAAGTACCGGCTGGAACGGCGACAGGCCCAGATGGCATATGAATGAGACTAGTCAAGACTCTAGAAACAA